>JAHBCN010000307.1:0-81678 GCA_019359885.1 Listronotus oregonensis
TTTTTAAATATTGTGAATGGAAAAACATTTAAAGTATTTTAGTTTTAAATAGGATGACGCTTTTAAAAATTTAGAAGGGACTTAGTTTTTAAAAGAAAAGGTTTTAAATTTTAAAAAAATGTCAGATTTTAAGGGGTTGCTACTAAAATCATTGAATAACTTTTAAATGATTTTTTGTTAAACATGTTAATTTTAACAATTGTAAGTCCATTTTTTAATTTTAACCCGGATACACTGGCCGTTAGTTTTTTAATTTTGATGCGCGCCGGGAATCGGCCATCTTATTAGTCATCTTGATTTAAATTTTTTAAATTTTTAACCCCTTAAAAATTATTTTAGTGACAATAAACCTGAAAAATGTTGTTTCTTTTTTTCCTTTTTTCTTTTTTTTGATATTTTCCTTTTCTTTCCCTATTTCCGTTTTTTTTTTACCTTATAAATGGTTGGGACCGAAAACCCCCAAAAAAAAAGTTTAAATATCGAGTTTCGGCCCACTTTTTAAATTGAGGAAAATTTTTAAAAAATCTTAAAAAAGGGTTCCGAAATTTTTTCCAAATTTTTGAGCTATTGAAATTCGGGAAAGCTGGCTTATTTTTAAAAAGTCTCCCCGTATATCCACGTGCTTTTTTTTAATTTTTGGAATCTTTACATATTGTTGAAAACTAAATTTTAGTTCCATCTTTGATTATTTTCGGAGTTTTTTAAATTTTTTTTAAAAGTGTTTTAAAGTAATATTTTAAAAGTTAAATGCACGATTACTATTTTAATTTTAGAAAAAAAAAAAACATAAAAAACATCATCCAAAACAATAAAAAAAAAACAAAAATTTAAATAAAATAATGCTTTACACGTATACTTTTTTTAAAGTTTTATTTTTTTATCCATTTATATTTTTTTTTTTTTTAAAAGAAATAGTACAGGCCTATTAATGTATTTTTATATAAGAATTTATGGTGTTTTTAAAAATTTTCGAAAAAAAAATTTTAGTTTTATTAAAATAATTTGGGGTATTAACGCGGGAAAAATTTGGGGTTTTGAAAGGATAAAAAACCTAATTTTTAGGGGTAGATACATAATAAATAAATTTGGTCCTAAAAAAAAGGCAAATAATAAAATTATTTTAACAAAGAATATTTTGGAGAGAAGCTTAGGTAATTTCTATAATTAACTGTCTGCGACAAAACCCGCAAAAAAGAGGACTGGAAATTGTGAACCTAAAATGCCCGTTAGTCCACTTAATCGTTAATACGAAAATTTTTTTTGTTAAACAAAAATTGTAGATTCATGATAATTTGTTTAAAACGTTGTCCAATACATTTTCATGGCAAATTGTAAATGCGTGGTCCTGAGCCATCCACAAAGCCAAATAATTGCTAACTTAGTGGTAAAGAGTATACAATAACCTATTACATGCAAAAGAGAATATAATAAATGAATGCACAATTGTAGACATTACATAAAATACTAGGACACCAGTTGTGTTTTAAGAATAGTATTTTTATTACTAAAAGATAAAGAGGTCCATTTTTGGGGATTGGCTCAAAAATGGAGTCTTTAACAAAGATGTTGGTATGGGGGGTATGGTGTCTACCAATTTTTGTATTTGTTAAATTAAACCAAAAAAATAGGGGGAACCCCAAAAAAATCACTTCTTTTTTTTAAAGCCCAAAAAAACCCCCTTTCCCAGACAAACTTCAATATTTTTTTTTTAATTCCCAAAAAAAGGGCTTTGTTTCCCCAAACCCCTCAATTCCTCATCAACATCTAGTTAGGTTTTAAGCGGGTGGCTTGTTATCCCCAACCCAAAAAAAATTGGGGGAAGTTGATGACAATACTTTTGGAACCGTCCAGAGTTTACTTCCCCCCCGCGAAGAAAAAAACCCCCCAAAAAAAGCACAGGATTCGAATGATATCAAAACAATTTATTAACAAAAAAAAAATGAAGGAAAAAAAAGGGAAAAAAGGGGGCCGTGAAGAGAAAAAAAACAAGAAGAGGAAGGCCCAAAAACTTTTTAAAGATCATGTTCCTGACGAATATTTTCCCCGTTTTTTTTAAAGTGAGTTTTTTATCATTTTTTAATACTATTTTTTTTTTTTTATATTTTTTAATAAACATGATCCCAAAAGACCGGGAGTAAACCCCAAAAAAAACATTGAAAAAAAAATGCGCTAAGTACATACCTCAGGTTTTGGGGAAAAATATTATGAAAAATACAACTTTTTAACTGTTTAACCTTAATTAATCTCAGAAACGGAGCCTAAAAAAAGTAAAAACAAAAATAATTTTATGTTCTTCAATTTTTTAAAAAAAATATTTTTTTATAAATTAACCATTTTGTGAAAAAAAAAAGAAAACCCTTTTTGACCTTTTTACCAAAAAATTTTCCAGGGGGTTTTTAAGGGACTTTTTATTCCCCTAAAAATAACTCCAACATTCTTTTTTTAGTGTAAATTTTTTTACCCCTTTCATGTCTAAATTGACGGGTTATTGACCGCCTGTAAAAACCAACCCTTTTTTTCATTTGTTTAAATTTAAGGGCTTTTTTGAAAAAGGGGAGGTAACCCTTTTTCAAATAATGGAAACAAAAAAATTTTTCCTTTACTTACTTCCAAAAAAGTTTTGGGGGGTTAAAAGGCAAATTTTTATGATTAAAAATTTAAAAATATACAAAAAAGGTTATACTTTTTTTACTTTTCAGACCCAAAAAAATGTATACTTTATAAATCTCTTAAAAAAATAACCCTTTTTATTTGTTTTTTTATTACTTGGCCTAATTAAAACTAAACGGGGTTTTAGTTTGTTTCAAAGCCTAATTCAAAACTAAACTAGAAAAGTTTTAATTTTTTTTTTATTTTGATATTAGTTTAAATTAAAGAAGAGTTATTATAAAATTTTTTAAACCACAGTAAAAAAATAAAAAACATTTATGGTTTGCCATTTAAAGTGTAAAGGGCATGTATTCGTAGAAAAAGAAAGGTAAAACTATGCCAGATGCTCCTATTGAAACTTTAACACATCAATTTCAACAAATAATTTTAATATTATTTTTATATTTATCACCAGGCAAAAACCTTATTTTTTTTAAAAATTTTCCCGTAATTTTTTAAACTTTTTTTTTAAAAATTTTTTAAAAAAAAACAATGGATTAAATAAAAGTGTAATTAAAAAAAAAAAAAATACTTTAAAAAAAAAATTAACCCAAATTATTAAATAATATGTTTTAAATAAAATTGAGGAAATAAAGTAATGCACGAGGGTTTTTTTTGGGAGTAAGATGGATTTAAATTTTTTTCATTCGGGGTTTGTATAAACATCTACAAACTTTGTAAACAAATTAAATTATTGGAAAATAATTGTGCTTAAAAAACATTTTTTTAAAGTTTGCAATTATAAAAAATTTAGAACTAGGTAAATAATAAAGAAAATAAACTCGAATTTGTTACTTGGGGGTTTTTAAGGTCGCTAACACAAATATGACATTAACAAGGGCCTGCGAAGAACCTAGTGCGCGCTAAGGATGGTGTAAACATCGTCTTCTGGAGTTAATGACATAACCTCCTAATATCAGCCCAATTTCTTTACTCGGGGGATTTTTTTGGTCGCTGGACACGAATATGATATTGACAAGGCCGCGGGACCGGGATGCTATGGATGGTGTAAACGTCGTCTTTTGGAGTCTTAAGAAAGTTTCTCCTAGTGTAAGCCCAATTTTGTACTGGGGGAGTTTTTTTCGGTCGCTGAACACAAATATGACATTGGCAAGGGACTGCAGAGTAGCCGGTGCGCGCTTTGGATGCTGTAAACGTCGTCTTTTAAAGTTTTACGACAGTTTCTTCTAATATCAGCCCAATTTTGTTACTCGGGGAATTTTTGTGGTCGCTGAACACGAATATGAAACGGCGTATTCTAGTACCTCGTACCAGATCATGGTCTTTGAGGTACTCGGTGTCCGGATAGGTGGGTATCAATGTCGTCTTCTGGAATTTTGTAGTAATTTGTTAAAAAGTAAAAATTATAATTTCTGCTTATGGTATTTATTCATAAAATTGTTTTTTAGTAATATTTTAGTATAAAAAATACAATGTTTTGAAATTTTAATACATATAAAAAATCATTTATTCATCATTTATACTGTTTTCTTCCACTTCTGCTTCTTCTTTTTCTTATTCTTCTTCTTCTTTATTCTTATTTATTTTCTACTTTTTAAGTCAATATTTGTGCAGTCTGTGCCAGCAGAATTTATGCAAGCTAAATTGCGGATCAACACATTTTTCTGCATTCACATAAGATTAGTGTACTTCGCAGACCCTTGCCAATGTCATATTCGTCTTTAGCGAACTCAAGAATACCCCGAGTAAAGAAATTGGACTTTTATTAGCAGGATTTTTCGTAAAACTTCAGAAGACGACGTTTACACCATCCTTAGCGCGCACCAGGTACTCCGTAGCCTGCCAAAGTCATATTCGTGTTCAGCGACCACAAAAACCAATTGCATCGAGTAAAGAAATTGGGCTGAGATTAGGAGGATTTGTAATAAAACTCCAGAAGACGACGTTAACACCATTCTTATCGCACACTAGGTATTTCACACGCCTTTGTTAATGGCATATTCGTGTTCAGCGACCTCAAAAAGCCCCGAGTAACAAAGTTGGGCTGATATTAGGAAAAAATGTCGTTAAACTCCAGAAGACGACCGACGTTTACACCATCCTTAGCGCGCACCAGATACTTTGTAGGCTCTTGTCAATGTTATGTTTGTGTTCAGCGACCTAAAAACCCCCGAGTAACAAATTTGGGCTCATTTTCATTATTATATACGTAGTTATAAATTTTTCATTATTGCAAAGTTTAAAATGCATTTCGAAAATGCATTTTTTAATGCACAAATGCAGTTTTTCATTTCCTATTACTTAATTCAATTTGATCACAAAGTTTCCATGCTGCACAAAAAATCCCTCGTAAGGCCTATTTTTGTGTCACGTTTCGTCGACTATAAATTATACAACAAAAACAAAAATAAATATGAATATGAAACAAAGTCGGGGCTTACATTTTTTTGAGGTAGGTACAAGCAAAGCCATTAAATATAAAACTTATTGAATATGGAGACAAAACAAGAGCTTAAGAGGAAGTTTGGAATTTGTTTAACCCAAAATATCCAGAAAGGCCCATTACAAAAGAAGTACAGTAAGTAAAATTAAAAGATAATTTAGAGAAACAGGGACAGTTAAAAATCGTCTACGGCCGGGTTGTCTAAAAATTAATGAAAATACAAGGTTAAACATTTTGTTAGATGTTAAGGATATTCCCCATTTTGCATCTTCTGAAGCAGCTTTAAATGAGGGTGTTAGCCAACGAACAACTTTGCGGGTATTGAAGGAAGAAAAGTACCATCCGTTCATGATTTGGTTACTACACGCGCTGAACGAAGATGATCTCGATCGCAGACTAGAGTTTTCTAAGACTCTGATGGAAATGTGCAACCTAATTCCATTATTCCATCGTCAGATACTGTTTAGTGATGAAGCCACGTTTTGTTTAAATAATACGGCAAATTAACAAAATTTCGGGTATTGGAGTAAAAATAATCCTCTTTGGATAAAAGAAAAATATCCCAACATTCGCAAAAAGTAAATATCTGAGCAGGGATTTTAAATAATAATTTTTTTTACTTATTTTTAATCAAAATTTTAATAAAGACCGATATTTAGAATTTCTTTAAAATGACTTTCTTTCCATTCTTGCAGTTTCTTTTCCTAATTTAAATCAGCCTGATATTCCAAATAGATCGATTTGGTTTCAACAAGATGGTGCCCCGCTTCATTTTGCTTGACAAATACGTGAACATTTGAATGTGGTATTTCCAGGATAGTGGATTGGTAGGAGTGAACCTACGGAACGGCCTATAATATCTCCAGATCTTACACCGCTGGATTTTTTCCTTTAAAAGTGTACAAGGAAAAAAAACGGAATTCTAAAGATTTAAAATTTAAAATTATATACAAAATAACGCAAATTATTAAAAGTACCCTAAGTAATGTTTTGGAAGGTTTTTAAGCAGATTAGCATATTGTTAAGAAGTTAAAGGTGGACATTTTTAAATCCTAATAAAATAATTGAAACAATAAATTAAATAATAAAATGCAAAAACTTTTTATTCTGTAGGTTTTATTTAAGTGTATCATTTTTACTTTTATTGTTTATTCATTTAAAGGTAATTAGTTCTTTGACTGTCCCTGTTTAACTTATTTTTTTAAATTTTATTTACTGTACTTCTTGTAATGGGCCTTTCTGAATATTTTGCTTTAAACAAATTTCATACTTCTTTTTAAGTCATTGTTTTGTCTCTATATCCAATAACAAATAATTTTAATTTGTTGGAAAATGGGTTTCCACCGATTGTTTCTTAAAGTAATAGTTTTCAACAAACTAATCAAAAGTCTCCACGGGCACAAAACCCGAAAACCTCTCTAACCCCCCCAAAATACCCCTCAAAAGTCTCCAAATCACCAGTGACCTTTAAGGCTGATTTTGGGGTGGTTAGAGAGGCTTTTGGGTTTTGTGCCCGTGGAGATTTTTAATTAGCGTGTTAAAAACTATTACTTTGCAACGTTTGAAAATAATTGACCGAAACCAATTTTCCATAGAAAAATTGCGGGGTCCTTTAAAGCGGGTTTATCTCGAAAACAGTTGCTCCTAGAGACTTAAATACATTTTTGACGCAGCGGGAATTAAAGTAACTTTTTTAAATAAAAAGGTTAATATACCCAGCTCAAAAAAAGTTATGCCATCTAAAACACGTGGGGTAGGCCATAGCTGGCGCCCTCTACTAGCAACATCAAAAATATGGACAAATTTGAATTTCTCCCCTGAAATAATACCCAATTTTGTACCGCTATGTTTTTCAGTGAAAAAATTGTTACGTATAAACGAAAACAAAATTAAAAGTTCGACACCCTGTATCTTAGTTATTATCAACTTTGTGATAAGGCAAGTTTACGTTAATTGCGTTATTTCGACCTAAGCAATCTGCCGTTGCTCTGAGTCCCATTACTTTTGGGACACCTTGTATATTTTTTCTTTATTTTACATTGCATGCATAAAAATTTAGACCAAAGGCACTTCAAAGATTTTATGTCTTATGAAGTTTGGAAACGACTTATTGCTATATTCACTTCAACCACGTGATTTATTGTGTATTTTTCAGGTCTGTCCATAGGTATTCCTAATGCTACCTGTATATCTTCTGGTTACTTAGTTACCAAATAAACCTAAAATGAACTGATGGTGAACAGAAGAAAACAAAACTTTATTTTTAAATTTGAAAATATATGAGGATCATGACATATGAACCCGAAGGATTTTCTTTAATAACACTAGTATAGTAATCCATGTATGCAATTTTTTAAAATTAATCCACACATATTAAAGTAAATAAAATTGTCACATTATTAATACAAATATTTTTGGCCCTTCAATATATTAAGTTACAGCAAATTTATCCCAGTAACAGACATAATGAAACTAACTATTTAAGTATTCTTGTAAAGTAAAAGCACACTTCAACAAATTAATCTGAAAATCTGATAAGAGGTCTTTGTTCCTTCATAATTGAAAATCATAGTTTGGGCTGCATAATCTACTTCAGACCATTTTCCGACAAATTTTCGTGGTAAGTTATTATTGTCCTTGCTTGCAAGTTTCTATTTAAAGGGAGTTTTGGGTTTGTTTGACGTGGTCTATGAGTTTAAATAGAATGTGTTTTAAATAACGGACAAAAGGTAGAAAATTTTAAAAAATGTTCTTTAAGAGAATTATTTAAAGTGGAAATTGTATTAAAAAAAAAAAACAAAACAAAAAGGATATTTTTGCTATGTTTGTAAAACAAAGTTTATTTGACTAAATGGTAAAGGGTGGTTTTTAAAAATTTACCAAATGAATAGCACTAAATAAAGTTTTTAAGAACCAAATTAAAAGTACAAACATAATATAGGCTAGGAAAAATACATATAAAATTACTCTTGTTAAACTAATATGTTTAGTCATCTGGATGTTATTATAATATATTATCATATTCTAAGATCCGCGAATGAGTTGCCTAAAAAATTATGATCAAGGTTAGGTTTTTTTTTTAATTTTAATACTTCCTGTATAATGTCAATTCTTTTTTTTTTTATTCTACATGACACTATCAATGACAATACAATACAAAGAAAGCTTTGGGAAAATTTTAAAATTTAAAATTAAAAAAATATATTAAAGTTTTTATTCATGCAATTAAAGAAAAAAATAATGATAAAATATTAATACTGTCATGTAGAATAAAAAAATAATAATTGGCATTATACAGGAAATATTACAAATTTTTCTTTTTTTTTATTTTTATTTAATTATAGCTTTGATCATAATCTTTAAGGCAAATCATTGGTAATACTTTTATTTAATTTTTTGGGGTTCGTCTCTAGGGTGAAGTCGATTCATATTTGTTATAAATAAAAGAAACCTTATCTTCACTAAATGGGTTTAATCTATTATTATATTTGATAAAAAATAATTGTTATCTGGTTGGCAAATTGGTAAAGGTCACCTCCTGTTCGGATCCCGTACTATTAAGGACCATTTTTTTTAAGTAATTCTTTACTGGCACTAGGTTTAGGTGATTAGGTTTAAAGTGAGTGGACTTTTTACGCTCTCTATACTGCGACCGCTCGGTCTATTGTGGCTCACACCTTTTATATTTCTCCCAATAGGATCAGACTTCTAATGAATTCGATTCCAGATTGGGAGAGAGTTCATACATCTCCTCTTACTCGTGTCGCTACCGGACACGAGCACAATATGTGTTCTGGTGTCCCTGTCTCCTGGAGGTAAACGGTCCTATCCGCTTTCTGTTTAAAGCCAGGGAACCCTTTTCCCTATAAAGGCGGTTCTGTCCTTCCTAAGTACCTGTTTGTTCGGGATGGATTAGCCCTTCCCCGTGAAACAGGCGCCGGGGACTTCAGGATCACCTTTTAAAACGGATTCACCCGTTTCGGTCGGCGCACCTTTGTCTGCTTGTGACCTTGAGTGGCACTTCTCGAAGCGGATTTATCCGTTTCGGTCAGCGCATCTTTGTCACTTTTTTCCTATGAAAGCGGTCTGTCCGCTTTCTGTTTGGAGCTAGGAAAGTAATAGTCCACTACGGCAAAGCCCCGCTTTACCGCAGTAAGGCCAGATATTCTAGAGGTCGCCCTGTCTCTTAGAGGAACCGTTGGAGACACCTGTTTAAGGCACATGATGTCATTCACTCATCAGCACGGTATGGTAACACCTTGAGTTAAGCCTTGTGTTTATCTTAGATTCGGATCCCGTTCCATACGGTGGCAACAAGAGTTGCCGATAACCAGCAACTCTAGCGCATGTTCCAAAAGATCCTACTGGGCCCAACAACGAGGTGTGAACACAGCGGTTGGGTTACTGGCCCTAGCACCATTTTTATTAAAAGCCTACAAATCCTAAGTATTTTTATATTTATTAGCACTATTTATTAACAAATACATTTTTTACTTACAATTAGTATTAAAAATTGTCTTACGAGAAAATTTTATTACCAGTAAAATAAGTTTTTAACCAAAATAATTACTTAGTCAAAATGGGTGTTGTAAAAATACTAAACTTCTTTTGTATTTCACAATGTGACTTAGATCCAAAAAGGTAAAAAACAGTGTTAGTTGCATAAAATGCATTAAAAACGACAAGGATCTCTGGATAATAGAGAAAATAGGGCAAGATAAACTAAAAAAAAAGGTTTTCAAAGAGCTTTACCAAAAATAAACTTAAAAATTAATCTTTAAGTTTAGTTTTCTTGTAAGATCTTTGAGAATGGTTGCAAAAACGAATCACGTGTCAGAGCAATCTGCATAAATTTTAAAAAATAAGTACAAGTACTATAAAGTAAGCTGTTTAAAATGTTTTACCTATATTAAAGTTCATATTTTCACATCTGGACATTAATTCTAAACTGCTTAAACTTCCTTATTATGTATACAACTATATATTATTTTTTTAAGTATTATTCTAAAGGAATTGTTTTTTATTTATTAAATAAAAAGTTAAATACGTGTTAAAAATTTAATTTTTACAAAAATATAAATGTTTCTTGTCTTATTTGACATTTACGAAATAAAAATCATTCAAACTAATTTGATTTACTGTACATATTACAGTAAAAACTAATATGAATAAGAGTTCGATTAATTCGAGTAAATATGTAGTTTTATTTTAACGAAGTAGAAGCTCAAGAGCAATATTTTTTTAATTAAAATAAATTTTCTAAATATATGATATTAATACTAAAAATTTAGTTATTATTTTTAATAAAACCTTTTTCCCAAATATTACTTACCTAATAAAAGAATGTATTTGTGACTTTCGAATAAATCTTTTAAATTTATATTACGTTTGGTTTATAAGAAAATGATTAATTTTATTCTTAAAAGCAATTTTTCACCTTAGTGCACTTCCTTTAATACTCCGTTTCAGAGACACGTACTGGATATTTGATTACCTACTATTATCATTATACCTTCTTTGAAAAATTGTACTCATACCTACGCTAACAATAATTTTAATAAATTGATACCATTTTTTTAACCCCCTGTCACTTAAGAAGAAGGGTTTAATCATAAAGTCATTGAAAAAAAGTGAAATAAAAATTGTCAACAATTTTTTTTATCCTTATATCGAGTTCAAGTACTAGGTACCGTGGGTGTTGGGTTATTAAATGTTTAACCCATTGCCTCTCCTTGTTCCGTCAACGCTGTTGAAGCACCGAAACATGCAGATATTGTATTTCACGGCACCTTTTAGGCAACGCGGTAGTACCAGTACGGACGTAATACAAATAACTACTACCTCTGAACTACCCCCAGCCGGACGGTACCTACAGTTTAACCTGGATTCCGAACCAGTCCCCATGACACCCGGTGTCTACTGGCGATTACTCATTCATTTTTCTGTGCCCGGTGTCGCTTAACTTTTTATTCGGTCAATTAAGGCATGCAAAGGTACAAAAATTCCCAAAAAGCTAAAAATTGGTAGGAATGTCTAAAAAGTCCCCATCGATCCTATACCTAGAAAAAAAATTATTTAAAACTAAAGGTAACAAAAACGGGTGTTTAGTGATTTTCAGCCAAATGGTTAGTTTGATCAAGAAATTAGCTTTAAGAAAAATTGTAGACTATAAAATTATCTATAAAAAATAATAATATACTTTTTTCGGAAGAGCCACCGTTTTTGAGGTATAACGGTTGAAAAAGTTGAAAAAGTTGTATTTTTTGTAACATGCATAAGTACGCCACGCACAGTTTTGACGAAAATCGGAAAATCCCGTTTTTGTGACTTTTAACCTTGAATAAATTTTTTTACAGGTACCGGATCAATTGGGACTTTTAAGATTTTATATGTAATGGTGCTTCAAATATTAATACCAATTTTTAGCTATATGCGAATTTTTGTAGCTTTACTACCATTTTCAGATTTAATTTGACCGGATAATTTGCTGATCTCACAAAAAGCGGTTTTTCGACGCGTCAAACGTAGTTCACATATATATGTCTCTCTGACTTCGGGAATCAAACCCTCGTGCAAGGCAGCACTATGCCAATGTTTATTATTAATATTTTATCATACCCAAAGTAATATAAGAGCTAAGTTACCATCCAAAAATCTCGGCCTATTAAAATACCAAGATCAAAAATTAGTTTTTTTTGAGTTTTGCTGACCGGGCTGCATAAATCAATGTTTTTTTTTAAATACAGGCAGATTAGTAAAAAACCTGCGATCTCAAAAAATAACTCGGTCTCAAATCAATAAGTAAGTGAGTAAGTCAGTCAGTCAATAGTAAATTTGGCGATTTTCAAAATCAAATATGTTAGAACTCACTTAATGTAACTTTTTCAATTTTCTCATTAATAATTAGAATACTCATGTGAATTTACGTACCAAATCTCATACCTCTATGTGAACCTTGTAATACACACACATTCGCGCGTCAGGCCGAAACTTGACCTGGTGCAATGCCGTGCGTCTAGATCACTGGACTTTTTATTTAATTTTTACCCATTTACAGTCAATTAACTAACATTTTATGCAGGTAAAGAAAAGAAGATGAAGATAAAATTATTTTTACCTCCAAAGGAAGAGCGTAACTATTTCCCGAACAATATGCTGTTAATTCTACCTTTGATTGTTACTCGGCCCTTTCAACAATTAATTTTGTTATTAATAAAATTCATATTATTAGTGTTAGGCAGATCAAACGTATTCTTTTTTCTTTTAAACCCAAGACGAACTTTGCCTGCTGGAAATACCTGCTTTCCGTGATAAAGCAGTAGTGGGGTGCCGTTAGCCTATAAAACATGAAAAGCTCGGAATCCAATTACTTATAATGAATCACTATGAAACCAGTAGGAATATATTGTTGATAAGTTATATTAAAAAGTTTACCCAATAAAAATCGGTGCTCTTCATTTCATAATGAAATAAAAAATTAAGGACATGTTTTCGTATAGGCCTGAAGGCAAAAATAAGTAAAACCTCCAAATTTTTTTAAACTTCGTCGATTTTCATAAAAATTCGGAATCAAGCTGCAAGGTGCTTAACTTGCGCTTGTTGCATTTTAGGGGTAAAACCCACCCTTTTTGCAAAAAATTGAAAAAAATGCAAATTGAGGCATTTAATCGGTAAAAATCTTATTTAGTTTGGTAAAATATATATTTTGTAAAATTTTAAAGCATAATTTATGATTTCCATCAATTTTTCGACCAAAAGAGACCACCCCCTAAGTCGAAAAAATATGAGAATAATATTTTATTGTTTTCCTTAAATATTAAATCGCACATTAATATTACACTAACATTTTGTTTATTGCTTATGATATAATTTATTGGTTTACTAAAAATGTTTTTCCCTTAAAAACCACCCCTTATCAAAAGATCAATAAAAAAATATTTTTTAGCAGCATTAATTGTTTTAATTGTGCATTTATAAATTAAAATCGTTTTTATATTATATATATATATATATATATATATATATATATATATATATATATATATATATATATATATATATATATATATATATATATATATTTTTTTATTATATATATAAAATATTAATTGGTTTATTTATTGTAAAATTTTAACCCCTAAGAACCACCCCTTACTCTGGAACTTATTAAAATAATTAATTAGCTTAATCATTTCCGTAATGCTTTTATGACTGAAAATCTTATTGTCTAATTATAAACAAATGTATTTATTTATTGTGAAATCGACCCTTAAAAATACCCTTTCCCTTACACACTGGTAAAAGTTTTAAAACTATTCTTCATCATTCTTACAATTATTGTCACAGCTGCTTGTTCCACATGTTGTATTACACAATTGTCCAATTCTTCGGCAACCGCAAAAGGCACAGCAGCCTTTTTTGCAGTTGTAAAATACCATTTTAAGTAGTTTATCTGGTGCAGGTGAATTTGCATTTTTAATTGGCTGTTAAGATCCTTCGATATTATCCCATCCCCTATGTTCATCTAGTGCACCAACTGTTGGAACAAGAGATGATAGTTATACTGCACTATTTTTAGTGGTGGCCTTGATGAAGGATTCATATCGCGTTTGCTTGCTCTGACAAGTCCTCGATACGATTCATTTTACTTTTCTTACCAAATTAATTACACAAATTCAGGAATTTTTGAGAGTCGAAATATACCATACTATATTAGGCTTTATATGGCTTTATACAGCTTTTTTCAGCTTTTTCTGGGGAAACTATAATCAACAAATTAAGGCAGATGACTTACCATTAAAAGCAAAATTTATAATAATATTAAACTATTTGTGTTACCTTTATCTTCAACTTATGAAAAAACAATGACTATTTGTATTAAAACTTTTGAACTTTACATTTTTCATGTATTACCCAAGGAAGTTTATAGGTTAATGGTAGCCCAATACTATGGCATATTCAATTAAAAAATATCCGGTCCACTATAAAAATAACTGTCATGAGAGGCTCCCTCGATTCTGCGCAGAAACAAAATTCCCCAAAATATTGTTATGTGATGCCTACCTACACAGAGTTTGTAGGTAGGCAACACATTATCTTTTGACAGAGCCAGAGTCCCGTTTTTGTGTGCGATGGCGTGGTTTTTAACGCGCCGTGCCGTTGTCTTATGAACCTTACCAAGCGAATTACATGTTTTGTTGTCGTTTGCGTCGTATTAATTTCAATTGTTTTGCCTTGTGAGATTTTATTTTGTGGTTGCAAAAGTTGGTTGGATTAATAAAAATCACAGTTATGTTCGTTGTCGCGAAAAGAAGTTATTTATTAATTTTGGCGGTTACTTTTGAAAACAACCTTAAATGACACAAGCACATTACATATATAGCCTCAACTGATTTAAAAAAGCTTGGAATTCTCTTTTGAGCCAGTAAGTATTTCTATCCGTCTAATCTGTATACTCTGTATGTATTCCAATCAGATCATATTTAGAATATTGTTCTCATGTTTCGGCAATGGTTTTTCCTACAACAAAGTCTGGACCTGACCTACGATTCATTGTGCAAACTCCGCGGGGCCTTTTCTCCTATTCCCGCTGCCCTACACGCCTGGACAATTTTGTTCTACAGCATTGGCCTTCCATACACCTTTAAACTTCCTTGGTATTATCCTGACTATTGCAACATGATTAACTTAATTCCATGTTAAACTGTAAATCCTGTCTGGATGATGTTACTCAGACAACAATAAAATGGTAGTAGTTAATTGTATAGCGTCATGGGTTCTAACCTGACACCCACAGTACCTTGTACTCAGGCACTATACTAGCCTTTGTAGGCTGTCCTAAAGATTAAATTAGCTGCTTTTTGACTAAATGATATAAATAACATTGTTTTAAAATCCACGCTGCATAAAAATTTATTTAACCTTTTTAAAAACCTTAAATGGATTTAAATGGGTCACTGTGATTCATATCATGAATTTTAGGCAATTACTGGCACAGCGCCATTATTCTAGCTAGACCTAAATGTAATATTAAAAGTTAGAAAAGAAAAAAACTTTATCAATTAATTTCTGCTTTTGTGATATTTTTGTAATTTGTTACAAATCGGACGTGGTGTTTTAGGTAAAGACTTTTTAAATTTAGTAATATTATTATAAACCAAAGTTTTATTTTTATCAGATTTTTCAATGAGTTTTCTCGTTCGATAAGTAAAACACGACTATATGGTTTAAAATACATTTTGTTATTTAATATAATCTGTTTTATCTTCTATACGCTTTTTCAATTTTTGGATTTCATTCTTAAAGTGAGAATGCGGAAAACTGTCGAAATACGCTTTTACAGCTGCTATATAACCTCTTCGCTGAAAATCGTTTCCCATGCATACATTTCTTAGGATATAAAAACAACCTAAAGTCAAAAGAAGCTAAGTTAAATATGGCAAATGTTGCAACAGTTTAAACTCTAATTTTGTACTGATTTTCGCCACGATTTTTAAGCTGTATAAGAGCGTGCATTGTCTTGATTTATATGCCTATTTAAGTCATAACTGGGTTAAAATTTTGTTACAAAGAAAACTAATATAAACAGCAATTAAAACAACACTTTTAAATTGCCTAACTAAATTTTTCCATATTTCTTTTAATTACATGATATGGCCGGTGCTAAGTAACTTATTTTCTAACTCAGATAATATCACGTTTTTTAAATGCCGCATTTTGTAAACGTGGTCCCATTTGAGTAACAAATTGGTCTCTATAAAAGAAATACGATTTTCGAAATGCAAACTGTTTTAGACATATTTGTTCCTAATTTAACCACGCTCTCAACTTTCTCTACGATATTTTAGTTTTTTGGGATTTTTAAACTTTAAATTTTTAATTCTTCGTGATAACACTTTTTTCGCAGATTTTTTGCGGAATTTAACTCTAATAGTCAAAATTAACGTAACACTTTATAGTTATATTTGAATTACCAACGTTTCCAATGTTGATTACTGACGACTGCATCAAATAAAATTACTTATTGTTTTTATGACAATTTCTGTAGACTTTGGGATAAGTTTAAACATTTTTGTTGACTTTGCACACATTAAAAAAAAACATTAGACAAAATAGTCATCCATCATATTCTTTTTTGCAGCGAGCACAAGACTGCGGTAATAAATTTGCCGTGGCTTTTTTCACTACCTTAAAAATTTCCGGTTTTTCTAAGCTTAGGCGTGCTAACTCCATGTTCGGTTTGACTCTACTTTTGAGTTGACAAAAGTAAAATTAGAAACTATATAACAATGCAACTTACAACGTTTTGTAATTTTGTATTTAAAAAATCGCTGGTTAACATTTTGTTGTCAGATTTTGAAGACACTGAAAGAGTTTTTATGAAAAAATGTAATACGTATGGAATAGATTCAAATAGATTTCTTAATATTTCTGTTTAGTCCCTCAGATTTATTAAAACACAAAAACTGTGCTTTAACAGAACGGAACCACGGAAATTTAAAGTACATAGAATATTCTTCTCAAATTGTACTTCCTTTCGTATATATGTTATTTTTTTTACTGGTTCTGATAAGTTTTGTTATATTAAGCCATTTTAAAAATAATACATAAAAATGTAAATTTATAATTTGGTTTAATGTACTGGGTAATTTTAAAATGAAACTTTTTTAAAAACCCGTTTTAAGGTTAAGTTAAGTTTCTTTTTCTTGTCTTAGGTGAATGCAAACCTCGCCTTCGAATCGGATTGCAAACTTCACTTGCGTGTTTTAAAAATCTAGTTATCGCACTTAATATACAGGGTGTCCCAGATGTAATAGGACACAGAGCAACAGCAAATTCCTTAGGTCAAAATGATGCAATCAACGTAAACTTGCCTTATCCCAAAGTTGATAATAACTAAGATACCAGGTGCCAAACTTTTAATTTTGTTTTCGTTTCTCCGCAATAATTTCTTAACAAAAGAACATAACGGTACAAAATTGGGGATTTGGGGGTTTTTTAAATCGGGAAATTTAAATTCGTCCATACTTTTGATGTTGCTAGTAGAGGGCGCTAGCTACGGCCTACCCTACTGGTTTTAGATGGCATAACTTTTTTTAGGCTTGGAATATTGACGTGTTTATTAAAAAAGAAGTTACTGTAATTCCCCCTCCGCAAAAATGTATACTTTATTTAGGTCTCTAGGAGCAACTGTTTCGATATAAACGCACTTTAACGGACCCCGCAGTTTTCTTATGGAAATGGGTTTCGGCCATTTGTTGTTAAACTTTTGCAAAGTTAAAGTTTTCAATTTGCTGATCAAAAGTGTCAACGGGCAAAAAACCCAAAAACCTCTCTAACTCCCCCAAAAATCACCTTTAAAAGTCTCCAAATCCTAAGTGACTTTTAAGGCTGATTTTGGGGGAGTTAGAGGGGTTTTTGGTTTTTGTCCCCGTAAAGACTTTTAATCAGCGTGTTGAAAACTATTACTTTGCAAAGTTTGAAAACATTTGGCCAAAACCCATTTTCCGTGGGAAAATTGCGGGGTCCTTTAAAGTGCGTTTATCTCGAAAACAGTTGCTCCTAGAGACCTAAATAAAGTATACATTTTTGACGCAGGGGAAATTATAGTAGCTTCTTTTTTTAATAAACAGGTCAATATACTAAGCCTAAAAAGAGTTATGCCATCTAAAACAAGTGGGGTAGGCCGTAGCTAACGCCCTCTACTAGCAACATCAAAAGTATGGATGATTTTGAATTTCTCGACTCAAAAAACCCCCAAATCTCCAATTTTGTACCGCATTATCATTTAGTTAAGAAATTATTACGAAAAAACGGAAACAAAATTAGTTTAACACCCTGCATCTCAGTTATTATCAACTTTGGGATAAGGCAAGTTTACGTTAATTGCATTATTTCGACCTAAGGAATCTGCTGTTGCTCTGTGTCCCATTACTTCTGGGACACCCTGTATAATATACTATTACTAAAAATGAACCATAATTATCTCAGAAGCTCCACTTAACCTTAAACGGGTTTCTCAAAGACTCCATTTTAAAATTACCTTGTACAGGGTCTTTGATTATATATACGTGGCTTCTAAGGCCTTTATTTTTGAAGACAGAAAAAAATGTTTTATATAAAAATTGTAGGATTTTTTCCATATTATCTTTTGAAATTATCAGCAAAAAAATATCGCAATAAAAAAATGAAAAAATATAGGCAACTTCAACTTTTTTAAATGAAACACCTTGTATATTATGCGCTATAACGAAAGATCTTTTTTTTCTGATTTCAAATATTTACATTGATGATATTTGGATGAACCATTTTTGAGATATTTTAGGTTAAATTATTAAAAAATTACAAAAAAGTTTCATATTAGTATCAAGAAAGCCATGGAAACAATAAAATTGTTATGTTGCTGAATTTGGTGAGGGTTTTCTCTGGACCAATAATGTTTTTTTTGTGATTAAACATTCCTGCTAAAGTAAAGGAAGACTTGTCGGTGAATAGAATTTTATTTAAAAACTTTGGATCCTGCTGCATAAGCCTACCTATGTCCAATGCATACTTAGGTCGGTCCTGCATGTTTTGTTCAGGAAGATTCTGAACGGACATACATTTATAAGGATAAAATTTGTAAAATTTTAAGGTTAAATAAATTTTATAATCTGTTTTGTTAAGTTCAGATGCGCATCCGAGATTGATATTTCAGGATTTTCTAAAATTATTAGTTATTAAAGTTAGTGCTAGTCCAATAGAAAAAGTATAATAATTATTCAGAACTTTGTTTTCATTTCGTGCTGCAGTACTTTTCATTTTAAAGCGTTTTCGTTCAATAAACTTTCTTACCATGTATTTAATAGTATCTATAGGTGGTACCCGTTGTTAAGGATATAATAAGTAATATTCCCTATGCACTGTCGTCACATTATTATTGTTACCATAAAAAAGACGCATAATAGCGATATTTTTTTCTTCTGAATAGCCCATCGACAAAAAAGCAATACAAACTACTTTTAATAGTTAAAATAAAAAATTTCGACTTTTTACAATATAGATACGTCAAATTTACTAAAACAGTTTTATTGCTTTCATAGCTTTCTTGATACTAATATGATTTTTGTTTCAATATATTTAAATTTTCAGCTTAAATATCTCAAAAATGGTTCATCCAAATATCATCAATGTATATATATTTGAAATCAGAAAAAAAAAGATCTTTTATTGTAGAGCATAATATACAGGGTGTTCCATTTAAAAAGTTGAAGTTGCCTATATTTTTCCTTTTTTTATTGCGATTTTTTTTACTGATAATTTCAAAAGATAATATGGAAAAAATCTACAATTTTTATATAAAACATTTTTTTCTGTCTTAAAAAATAAAGGCTCCAGAAGCCACGTAAATATAATCAAAGACCCTGTACATTAAACCCACTTATAAATTCACATTTCTATGTCTTATTTTTAAAATGGCACATAATCTCAAAGCAAAAATTTAAAATCAAACTTTTTTCTGTTTCTTGTTAATTTGTTTAAATATTTTTTGATATCTCGTGTAAATAAAAAATGGATTCCTTATTATCATTTAAACAAAAAAAGTAAGATGTAAAGTAAAAATTAAGGCAGAGCACGCGCATGTCCTAATTTAACAAGTATTTTAAAAAATCGAAAAATGTCTTCTAAATTTGTGTTTCATCAATATATGTATCGCTACGTTATGTATAAACTAATCACTAGATTTTTAAAACAGACAAAATAAGACCCTTTTAAGTCAAAATTGGTCAAATAGTAGGTATTAAGATACGGGAGCCCACGTATAATAAAAAACACTTCAGGCAAGTGGTACCTTGGTTTACAGGCTTGTATCTACCTAGCTGACCACCCCAATTATGGTATTTTGCTTCAACTTACAATACTGTTTTCACATATTCACAAAAATATCACTTTGGTACACTTTGTACCTATTTAAAAATTGTAAAAATTGTTTGTGATATTAAAAAAGTGGTCTGAATTCTAAGTATCAACTTTTAGCGATAACTGGTTTTCTTGCATTCTTGCCAAACTGTCAGGTTTAAGGTTCGAAAAGAAAGGAAACTTTTTTAATTAAAGTCTGTTTCTTAGTGTTTTACCCATTTTCTTTTTGCAAGAATAGACACTTTATATTTGTCTAGAGAAATTTTAAAGTTGGTATTATTAACACATTTCAGAATGCTGTGCTAAAATTGCGAAAAAGGCAAGAACAAAATTAGTTTCTGTCATTTTACCTTTTTATAAGAAATTAGAAAACTGTTATAACTTTTAAGTAAGAAATAGCAAATAGTCTTTTATCCGATAATATCCAGAGTCGTATCAAGCACCTTGGAATTGTGAAAACTATGCAGAATCACTCTTAGGTGTTGAAGAAGGCCTCAATAAAGCGGCGTAAGTAGGTTAAAAAAATGTTAATTGTAGCAACACATAAATTAAAAACCTTATATATATATATATATATATATATATATATATATATATATATATATATATATATATATATATATATATATATATATATATATATATATATATATATATATATATATATATATATATATATATATATATATATATATATATATATATTAAAAAAAACATAGATCTAAAATACAAATTGTCTAAGTCTTAAATTTAATATTATAAAACAATCTATAACGCCCCCTAGTTTAAGAATAAAATGTTTGAGTATGAATTTTAAAATAATCTATTCAAAGTGTCTTATATGAATGTGAATTAGTTATTTAAGTTAGATTTTATTAATATCCTTTATTTTTTGTAGATTAAAAAAAAGTTTTTAAACATTTTAATAAAAATCGGTGTTAATAAAGAAAATAAAATAAATAAACACATAAGTTGTTATTGCCTGAAACACTACATAAGCAGCCTAAGAAAAATCAAATAGACACGGTACTACATTT
Source organism: Listronotus oregonensis (assembly GCA_019359885.1). Taxonomy (NCBI): domain Eukaryota; kingdom Metazoa; phylum Arthropoda; class Insecta; order Coleoptera; family Curculionidae; genus Listronotus; species Listronotus oregonensis. Next base: position 20,989 of record JAHBCN010000307.1, read on the forward strand.
TCATAATCCATCGAATAACAGAACGCCAAATTAAAAAGGCATTTGAATAAATGAGTTAAAGGTTTCCAAGAGTGTTAGGATAAATTTAACATTTAAATACTGATTAAGAATATAAACCAAAAAATTTGCAAATGACAATTTGCAAAAACACTTTAAAGGACTTAAAACGCCTTTTAAAATGGGCAGCCTGGGCAGCTGCCGGGGCTTTCACAGCGTAAAACAATTATCCGCGTATTTAGAAAATTATTTTTATTTTATACGCTAATCTACGTTTATATTTTAATATATATTTACATTAAAAACATAACGTATTACACCATATAATTATCCGATCAAAATAGACATACACTCTTGCATAAATTCCCAAAAAGTTAAAAATTTAGATGAACGTAAGGGATACTATTATAATGATGTTATGAAAAGTCCCATCGATCCCATGTGTGCAAATAAATTTATAAAAGGTCAAAAGTTGCGACAATGAGTTTGTTCGATTTTTTAGCGAAACAGTTAGTTTGATGATAAAAATAGTTTTAACAAAAACTGGGGATCATAAAATTGTCCCTACACTTTTGCCCTTAAAATTTATCATTTTTAAGAAAAAGCTCAGTGGATTACCAAGCCACACCTGAATAATATACCTGATAAACATGTTGTTGAGCAGAACCCGAGGTTGGAGAAAGACAAACTAATTGCACATGTTTTTATTTCGAGTAAGTTTTGCAAAATATAAGTAACGCAACTATGACGCAACGTAACGTGGTTTTCCCAGTAGACCTACTCCACAGTCTATTTTATTAAATCTAAGTAAAATCAAAGGACTGCTCATCAATATCTCCAAAAAATCTACGCAGGTAATTTTTTTGGAGCTCCATATAGTGTAGGAAAAAACCGAATTTCGTGGATAATTATAGTTTCTGGAGTAAAGTTTATATCTTCAAAAACTATAGCAGATGTATCTTAGTCTTATTTTTTAAATAATTTAAAAGCTGTTGTTTTACCCCTCCGGAACATTGCAGAGGTTGTATCACAGCCAGTCATAACATGTAAAAATTAAATGTAATTTTTCAATTTAGGATAAGCCGATAAACTCAAATTTGAACATATCTGTAATGGTTGTTGAGCCTTGCCTGGTTTAAAAAAATAAATGAGTTTTTCAATTAGAATTTAACAGATCAACATCTTCCCCAACAACATTTACATAAGTTGGATTAAATTGATTAATTGGAAATTCTATGATGAGTACTTACATCAGTTTTAGTCATGCAGACTAATAGTTTTACTTATAATATGCGACAAATGATGTATATAGGCAGCGTGGTCATGCATAATATGGGGAATAAATCTTTAGTAAATTTTAGAATCGCTTTTCTTAAAAATTGTAAATTTTAGAGGAAAAAATGCAAGGACAATTTTGGTTGACACTTGCATAATCTACAATTTTTGTAAGCTATTTTTTTATAAAACTAACCATTTTGCTAAAAAATCCAAAAAACCCCGTTTTAGCGAACTGTGACGTTGTATAAATTTTTTTTGCACACATGGGATCGATGGAGACTTTTCATAATTTCATTATAATGATCCTAATCCCGTTCATGTAAAGTTACAGCTTCTTGGGAATTTATACAAGGGTACCCCTATTTTTCGGGCTAACTTGGCCGGATAATAAGTAAAAGATACAATCGTGTTTAGGGTAAAATTGTAGAACACAATTAGTTGGACATTGTGGATTCGTTGTGCCGCTCACTCTCCAAATCGTGGCAAAGCTGCAGCCAAATGTTGTCTTGCTGTGATAGTATTTTTTTTTTTTTTGGAAAAACTTTATGTGTTTTTTACTTTTTCTACATATAGATACAATTTTTTGGTGGTTAGGTAAAATAGCATGGGTAGAGCTCGCCACCATTTTGCATATTATATTTTTTATAACGTACTATTTATTTAAATAAAAGACCTTTTTATGTATTATTATTTATTATTTATTTGCTTATAAAATATTTTAAATCTAACATCTTAAAACGATGGCGACAGTACAGACAATATTTTGTTCCTAAAAAAAATAATACTCAATGGTTATCTAGAATTAAGTACTATTAAAAGGTTAAAATCAAATTTAAGAAACATTATCTTTAATTTTGAAAAACAGCAAGTAACAATTTAAAACCTGTAGCGATGCAAATAATTTATATAACAAACTGTGTTAACAGGAAGCGGGAATATTTTCAATATTTTGAAACAAAATATTGGAGGGGCAATATTCTTCAGGATCCAAGTATTAATCATATTTTTGGAGTGGTGGCACTTAGATCCTTAAGGAATTTATTAAACAGGAAGTGATAAATTTAAACCAAAGACTATTCTACTCATAGGAAATGACTAAAAATATATATAATGAATATACGACTAACACCATTAAATTATGGAAAGGCTCCGGGGCTGAAATGACACCATAGTAGACATTTAGAATTCAAAGTTTTACTCTAATACAGATTAATTTATTTCTTTTAAAATCAGAGGTTTTCCACTCATAAATTCATTTATTCTTATTTAGGATTTGTACATTATTAATACAAAATTTAACTCCCAATAAAATTAAAACTCACTTACTTAAGCTTCTTAGAAATTATAATAATGATTTAGATGGAAACCTAGTAGTAGAACTTGTACAATTCCTGGAATTTTTTAATATATTTAGAGAAGAAATTGCATAATCGTCGTATCAAATATAAGCAAAGAACTTCAAGTATACAGATTGCTGACAGAAAAGAATGTGGATGAGGCGGTTCCAAACATTAAGGTGACACTTTATTTATATTTAGTTCTAATGCTAAGTAATTGCAGTTGGGAGACATCGTCCTCAAAGGGACTTTGGTCTACAATAGGCCATAATCGTTTAAATTATCTATCTATAATGAGTATTCAGCATGATGTCTTAAGGAATATGATATAATTAAACAATTTACTTTAAAAAATCTGGAATAGTGCAATGCCTTTAATGACAGGTTATCTAACTCCATTTTATTAAACTTATGCTATTCTTTTTTCACATTTTATTCTGCTTTAACTGTACAAGAATAGGCTACTTCCGACTGCAACAAAAAACAACTAGTGTCTACGCTAGTTTGGGGCACAACAACATAAAAAGTCAGGTTGGCGGCAACATTCTGGACGAGAGAACTGACCAGATGATTCCCCAATACTCATTCAACAAAAACTTTGAGGTAAAAATTCCAGATCGAAGTGAGTGACATCAACCCGATCTCCCCGGCACGGTTGGAGACATCACGTATACGGATGGTTCCAAAACCGAGCAGGGAACTGGAGCGGGCGTGTATAGTGAAATGAGGAATTCACAATTTTTCTTTCACTAGAAACACATAGTTCTGTATTTCAAACAAAAATAAATGCTTTACTGCACTGTGCAAAAAAACCCTATAGGGCCTATAAAAACAAGCGGATCTGCATAATAACAGACAGCCAGGCGTCACTAGGGGCACAAGCAAACCCCAAGGTAACGTCCAGGCTGACATGGGAATGCCAAAAAGACAAAGTAGGAAAATAATTCGCATGACAGTAGGGTTGCTAACAGGAACCCAACACAAGATAGGCTCATAGATTGGGGACCCAAGTTACAGAATGTGCGATGAGGGGGAAGAAACAGCCTTCCTTATACTGTGCAAATGAAAAGCGTTGAATCGCAAAAGACAGGCATAATTTGGGCAACCAAAAATAAGCTCACAGGAATATATCAACCAACCAGTCTCCAGCTTATACAGACTTGTAGAAGAAACAAAACTAATAATAGGAGGATTGATTTAAAAGATAATAAGAAATTAAGCACAAAAAGCCCAAGAGGCTGCTCTGCCTTCGGTAGTGAATAAAGCCGGCTCCCAGGGAAGAAGAAGAAGAACTGTACTTTAATTTGTACTGGTATTATTTTCAAAATATATTCGTTAAAGTAAAGTGATTTTTCTTTTTTTAATAGTAAAATGTAGGGCAGTCCTAAATCCGGCTCTGTCATCGCTCCCCTTTACTAAAAAAGCTTTGACAAAATAATGGTAAAAATAAACAATATTGCCCGAAGCTACGCCACTTCCATAATAGCAACATAGCTTATCATCAAAAGTGTGTTTTGCTTATTGTTTTAACTGTACCAAGTTCCACTCGAATTGAAAAAACGATTTTAAAATAAAGTCAAAATCGCATTTTTAAAATTTTTTCTTTATCTCCTGTATCTTAAAATTGGGGACATTTTGAAGCCATGTTTACACAACATTTTTGTCTTGTTTTGGCTAAGGAATATCCCATTAAGCATAGCTCTCATGGTTTTTGAAATATTTAATATAAAATATAAGTTAAAATATTTAAATTGCCATATATAATATTAATTTAGATATTACAAAAATAATGAAAATATATATTATTTTCTAAAATACCATTTTTTTGTGGACCTTATTATGACAGTGTATGCAGTTTAAAATGTTCTAATTAAAATGGGTTCATTTCCAAACAAAATAAATAATACCGTTAAATATCAATTACTCACAAAATATTTAACCGAGTTTTAATACAGCGTAATTTGGTTTCCATAATTGATTTAATTTTAAATTTAAAATAAATTTATTTTTGACCTGTGTCAACTTTGTGAAAAGTTTTTAATTTATTATTTAAAACTGTTGGCATTGGTAAAATCTGAGTATCACAGTGTTAAAATTGTTATTCAAACCCGAATAAAGAGCATTTTCGACTTTAAAAAAAATCTTAATTTTGGGAGTAGTTTAGTATATATGGCGGCGTCTATCGTTGAAATTCATCATTTTCTGAAATAACTAGTCAGTACATGTACTTCCGGCAAACAGAGTAGTAGCCTTAATATTACAGGGTTTGACTAACTCTGCAGTCATTTTCGGTAATGTCTGAATCTCTTTTAGGAAAATACAGCAATACAGGGAATGACGGAATGGTTAGTTCTTGTTGGTCAACGATACAAGTTTGCCGTTTACGCAAACCTGGGCTACTTTTTCGAGAAACGATAGATGCCAAAATCAGAAATTTCCTAGCCCTCTTTGTTTTTGAGCTACAGGGTGAAATTGAAAATTTACACTTTTACAGAAGACTTCGTATCCCAGCTTCTCAATTGCCTATCGAAAAGGTAAAAAACACTCTTATAGAACTTTTTACATATAATTCAGCGGCGAGATCGAGCTACTGTTTTTAAGATACGACCAGAAATTATGATTGTTTAAATGATTGTCACCCCGTATTTTATTACGTCATTAGATTGCTCTAATATGAAATTTGATGTCCCATTTAAAAAATCATAATTTCTGGTCGTATCTCAAAAACAGTAGCTCTGAAAAAAAAGTCGAGCCCGCCGCTAAATTATACGTAAAAAGTTCTATAAGAGTTTTTTTTTACCTTTTCCATAGGTAATCAGGAAGCTAAGATACACTCTAAAAGTGTAAATTTTCAATTTCACCCTGTAGCTGAAAAGAGGGTTAGGAAAATTCTGATTTTGGCATTTTTTGTTTCTCGAAAAAGTAGCCCAGTTTTGCGTAAACGGTAACCTTGTATCTCTCCAAGCAACGGAGAAACCCCACAATGACAACGAAAATTGGACACTCTGTACTGTCTTTTATATTTGGTAGGTTGCAGTTCATTAAAAAAAGAATAAATTAATATTGTTAGAAAATTGGTTGGTTAATAATTCTGGGGAAAGTGGAAAGTATTGCTTTCATTTACCGCACGCCGGTACTGATATGTTTTGTTTTTATTGTTTATAAGTATAATTATTATATGACTTATATTAGCATGGTTGTCATATACACGGAATTATTATGTTTTTTTTTTGGTTAACCTACAAAAAAATATGTGGCTATTAAACGTTTATGATAACAAAGCAGTATTTTTAATAGGGGTGCTATTTTTTAGCGTTGAACTAACATAGCGACTCTTATACAGGGTGTTTAAAATATGCTCGGCCAAATTTAAAAAGGTGATTCCTTAATGAAAAATATTAAAAAGTCCTTTCAAATATGGGTCTAAAAATGTATAGTTTCTCAGATACAGGATGTTAAACTTGTTTTTAAAAATGTTTTTTTGATTTATCTTAAATAATCTGTGGCCCTTTTTTTGATAGACAAAAAAGATCCACTTGGTGACAAAGAATTAGATTTGAAAACAGTTGATATTGAAGATTGCCCTATAAATTTTAAACATTATGTAATTCTGATTTCGAAAACAAGCGCAGGTCAATGCAGATATCTCTTTTACAAGACCTCAAACTTATCTTGGAGTGGGGCGCCAAAAATCTTGTTCAGTTTAATGCCTCGAAAACACAGTCATGTATGCTGTCGCAAAAAAAGTCTGCAAATACTCATCCCTTACATATGAGCGGCCAAGTTCTACAGAACAAAGAGTCGTTTAATCTTGTCGGCGTTACTTTTGAGGATAACCTCAACTGGCAAAAACACATTTCATCCATAGCTTCGGCAGCTTCAAAAAAGATTGAATTCCTCTTCCGAGCCAGAAAATATTTCTCTTCTTCCAATCTGTACACTCTGTATGTATCCCAAATTAGACCCTCTTTAGAATATTGTTCTCATGTCTGGGGAATGGCGTCCCCTACAACACTTAGTATTCTGAACTCCATTTAAAGAAGAGCCGTTCGTCTTATTAATGATCCAACGCTCACAGAAAGACTTCCTCTTCTTGCCCACCGTCGAGCTGTAGGGGATCTGTCGCTCTTCTATAGGTATTTTCACGGCTTCTGCTCAGAAGAATTGGCCAGTATAATTCCTTTTCTGGCAGCTCCCAACAGAGCAACACGTAGTGCAACTTTTATGTATTCTTTTACAGTTCAGTTAGAGAGGCCCCGAACTTCCCGCTTTCTTCGTTCCTTCATCTCTAGAGTGTCAAGACTATGGAACCTGCTGCCCGCAGAAGTTTTTCCTTCTCCTCTCAATCTTCGAAAATTTAAGTCCCGTGTGAACAAACTTCCTCTCACCACACTAAAGACACCCACGGTACGTTAGTACTTAGGCATTAGCCTTCGTGGACTGTCCCAAGATAAAAAAAAGGAAGATAGGGCCTTTTCTATTTTACACAATGATTCTGTAGTACAAAACCAGTAATACTTTTAATAAATATTTATAAATATATATGCAAGATTTAAACATATTATGTCGTTGTGACAAATTTAGCTTTTTTTGAGTGTTTATGCACTGTCTGTATATAGTTTTTTTTTTCATGTAGTAATTTTAATTGGGATTTTATTTGATATTTTACAGTACATACAAGGAGACATGGGGTATCAAAAAAATATTACATTAGGAATCCCACATGATATCCTGACCTTAAGAATTTTTTATTTAAAAACAGGTCCCAAAGTTTAGACCAAAAAAAGAAAATAAATAATTTAAACGAATTTAAAGACACCCAGTAAATATGATTTTTATTAACTTTGTTTTAATACGTGTTAAGCGTTTCATTGAAAATAAAATTTGGTAAAGCGTTTTTCCTTAGGGTAATGCTGTACAGGGATAACTGGAAAAAACTAAATGCGCGTTAGGGAAAAAATTTAAAGCGTTCGACTCCCAAAAAAAAAGCTATCATCATTTTTTCTCGTTTTGACATCGCTGGCCCATCTTTTCATCATTACAAGCATGTAAAATTTAATCAAATTCCACACTATATTGTCGAAAAATACCCAAAAAATACTTAACCATTATGACTACGTGTGAAAATCAAAAGTTTGCTTAGCTTAAAATTACCTATATTTAGTTATTGACAGTTCATCAAAAACTTCATGGGTTTTTGAGGATTTAGATAGTTTTTCCTGGAGTAAGGATTATTACTTAAAATGTTAAAAATAAATAGTCTCGGTTATGCAATAAGCTCTTTTAGTGGAATCGACATGTGAGCGGAATGCTAAAATAGGCGTATTGTCGCTTTTTTCTATTTTACGCACACATAAGCTAAAAACAAAACAAAATTAGGACAATTACAACAATTTTTTAAAATTTTTTATACAATTTTAGCTTCTTTTTGGAGTTTTTTAATTATACATTACTTGTAAAAAAACATTTTTATACAATTAATAATTACTTGTCTTGGTTTTCTAAATACTTTAAAACAGTTTAGGTTTTTAAAAATTAACTTCTTAGTAAATCTATTTTTTAATATTTTAATGCAAGTTATCTCAATAGTTGTAATCATTTATGACTTATGACGTTGATGCGGACTTAAATTAATCCTAAATAAATTTTAAAATTGCACCACAGACTAACAACATATTATGTATGTAAATTATAAAATAAATCCGGTTTTTTGATTTATTTTTACTTACATAGACCGTTTTAATTTAATTTTTTAAATATAATTAAAATATACAGGGTACCTAATAAAACATTATAGTTTAAAGTGTTAAAGAGTATTGACTCTAATAAATGTACATAAAATGCCCTTATACAAGTTGGTTTGTCATTAATATTTTTAACAACTATATTAAAATAAACCTATAAATAAATCACGGTTAAAGTAGTAATAAAAAATATATTATTTAAAATTCAAGTAAAAAAGTATAATTGATTTTCCGGTTTTGGAGGATCTGTCCCCTGGAGAAGTTTAATAAAAAGTAATAGTTCCGAAAGTTTGGAAATTAAAAAAGCCAGCTAACCTTAGTTGGATTATGGGTAGATTATAAACAAAACTGCTAAGTTTTATGTCATCTGTGGCGTGACCTAAAAATTAGCTGATAGCTTAAATATTCCTTAACTAGGGTAAAAAATGATCTTACAGATACTTAAAAACAATTTTATTTGTTAATTTATTTGCGTTGAAAAGTTATCAAATGAAAAACCCATTATAATTGAAATTACAACTATATTTAATAAAAATACATAAATGTAAACATATTAATTAACTGGTGTAAATGAAATTTAAATAAGGTTTCCTATGCTAAAGCTACCCTACCTAAGCTAGTCGTTTTCTGATGGATTTATTATACCTTTAACCCAAACTAACATTTTTGTCACCCTAGTTATCTGTAAAATGTCAAATGTGATAAAATATACTGAACTTATTAGCAAATTTGTGCATTTGTATGTGTTTTTTTTTTCATTTTTACAAGTTTTAGTGCAGTACGTCTACTAGCAAACTCGTTTTGACCAAAAGCGATTCAATCCAGTAAAAAAATGGATTTAAATTTGTGGTTTCAAATCAAAACCGGCATAATCAATTTTTTTTTGTCTCCTGTATTTTTGAAAGTGGATTGAGCTGGTTTTAAAACTAATCGCCTTAATTAAACTTAAACCTTTTTGTTTATTAAATTTAAAGTAGCAAAGAAAATAAAGATGTGTGATTAAGATTTAATCAGAAATTTCTCGTTAACGTTTGTATTTATGGTTGTGAGGTAAGGGTATCTTTTTTTTCCAGAATTGTCCGTTCTTTCTGACTTAAATTTATAAAGCAATGATGCACAAAAAAGGTTTTAATACAAAACAAAACCCACCCTTAAAAACCTTCCCCTTATCAGTAGTTGATTATTTTTAAAATTTTATTAAATTCCACAGAGAATTTTATATAACTGAGTAAAATTTCAAATAAAATACATTTGTCTAGTAATTAATTAAAACCTTATTTGATTACCAACCCTTTTACGGAGCGTACCTCAAAAACGGGGCATTTTAAGATCTAGGTTAACAAGAACTTATTTTCGAATTTTAATAAAAAAAAAGACGCTGCAGGAAGGTATACGTTTATTTTTAAAACACCCTTAATACGAATAAACTTGAACTATAACATTGTTGCAAAAAGTAAAGATATGTTAAATATTAAAATAAAATTAACTTGTACCAATAAAATAACAATTAAAGTTTAGTGTTTTGGTCTTATAAATACAGTAATGGTAAAACATATTTATACTTTTATATTAAATAATCCCGTTTTAAGAAATGCATCAATGAAATGTAACAACTAAAAATATTATAATTGTTTTTTTCACTTAGTTGCCAAAAGTTTTAATTCCAAGGTAAATATTCTTACGGCTATTTTAATATTTATATCATAAAAATATAAGGCGGATTTTGAAAATGTAAATATTTAAATGTTAAATTTTTGCGAAATACGACATAATCTGCTTTTTAAGTTAAAACATTACTAAATTTCTCCTTAACGACAAAATTTATTGTTTACATAGCAGAAGCCAAATATTTTTCAATTATAAAAAATAATTACCATATCCTGTTAACCATTTTAAAACATCGTTTTCTGCAGTAATAAAATTTTGAAAATCTGGGTGTACCATTAAAATGATATATTTTTCTTTGTCAAATAAGTGTTTTTAAAAACGTTTGTATACAGGGTGGCCCACCACATTCGCCTCGGTTTTTCTACGAGAAATGAAAATAGTTGAAAAAAAACTTTTAGCACAGTCATATGTTGGTCTGTGGGGAGCATATTTTAAAATTATTTTGAAATATACAGGGTGACCCAAAAAAGAAGTTCATATCAAAGTTATATTTTTTCTTATCTAACACCCCATATTTTTTTTATTTTTTAGATACTATAGACCAAATAAAGGTGGGTTATTGTTATAATTCCTATACCTAAAACTGACCGTTTCTGAGAAATTTAGAGAAATTAAAAAATTCAGACCATATTTTAAAAATTGTTTACACCCTGTATACATACATATAAGGAGCTGCTCGTAATTAAATTTACTGCTTAGCTTAAGGGTTTAAGTTAACTATTACATAAAAGTTTTACCTCAATGTTATACAGAATGGTGAAAAAAATTGCCTCAAAAATTGGACATACATTTTATTAAATAACTTCCTAAAGTTAAATGGAACACCCTATATTTAGTGGCCTATTTTGACGCAAAACTAGATTCCCTTTAAAACTATATTGGGGTTTCCTATACCTATCTCTTCTGCTTTTTATGCAAAAGACGTTTTTATATTTGACTTATGAATAATTTCTTTATCTTAAAAATGGAACACTCTGTACTGTATAGGATGACGCCTGTTAGAATACCTTTGGGCATATACTTTTGATGCAAATAAACATATTTCTTGACACTCACCGATTACCAAAATCATTTCATCTTCATTATTTTAACTAATTAAAATGTAACAATCATTCAAAACGATTATAATTTTAAACTACTCGTAGCTTAATCAATGATAATCGTTTGATTAGCAAGTGTCACTGTCAAATATTTTTGTTTGCAAATAATAATTATTAACGTCATCTAGGTCAAAGCCTTCTATTATTAAAAAAATATAAATATAATCGTACCTTTGGTGATAGTCATATTGAAATGTATGTTTTTATTGACCCCATTATAATATTATTTTGGGATTTAATTTACCATAAAGTCCAATACATTTGCTAAGATACAAGGGCCTTTTAACATATTTCGTTCCAACAATAATTAAGATAGGTGTACTTTCTACTATATTTTGATTCTTATTTTAAAGAATGCTTTAATATTTTAGAAATTGCAATAAATTGGAGTTTTTACTTTTGCCTGCATTTTGCTTCAGATACATCTTATTTTTAAAAATTAAAACTTGTGCTTTTAGCGAATCTACGTGGCCCTTAATAAAAAGGTTTTTTAATTACAGTACAGGGTGTTCCATTTTTAAGATAAAGAAATTATTCATAAGACAAATAACAAAACGTCTTTTGCATAAAAAGTAAAAGAGATGGGTATAGGAAACCCTAATATAGTTTTAAAGGGAATCTAGTTCTGCGTTAAAATAGGATATAGGGTGTTTCATTTAACTTTAGGAAGTTATTTAATAAAATGTATGTCCAAACTTTGAGGCAATTTTTTTCACCACTCTGTATAATATTGAGGTAAAACTTTTATGTAATAGTTAACTTAAACCCTTAAGCTAAGCAGTAAACTTAATTACGAGCAGCTCCTTATATGTTACAGGGTGTAAACAATTTTTAAAATATGGTCTGTATTTTTTAATTTCACTAAATTTCTCAGAAACGGTCAGTTTTGGTATAGGAATTATAACAATAACTCACCTTTATTTGGTCTATAGTATCTAAAAAATAAAAAAAATATGGGGTGTTCCATAAGAAAAAATATAACTATGATATGTACTTCTTTTTTGGGTCACCCTGTATATTTCAAAATAATTTTAAAATATGCTCCCCACAGACCAACATATGACTGTGCTTAAAGTTTTTTTTCCAACTCTTTTCATTTCTCGTAGAAAAACCGAGGCGAATGTGGTGGGCCACCCGTATAGTTTGGTAATTTAAGTTTTTTTTGTTTGCCTTTTGTTATCCTTAACTATGCCAGGATTTTTAATATTTTTTTAAACAAAACAAGGCTTACCGTTATATTGTCATAAAGTACTGAAATTCATAAAAGTAGCACAAAAATTAGAATGTTTTTCTTTCATCTATTAGGTTTTAACTGTATACTGTATACCAAGAAAGTAAAGATAATTTTTTTTTAAATGTACCTTCTGAAGTGGTAAATATAAGCATGTACAAAATACAAAACAAAGGAATAAAATAGGTAACGTCTACGAACTTTATCTGTTAAGTGGAAAAAAGTAAAAAGGGTTCTTAACCTTAAGTATCAAGTTTCCCGAAATACTTGAGCAACTTTAATATGTTTCTTGGCGACGAAACCTTATATCAAAATAAAATAAACAAAGAGATCATTATAATACAGAGTATATATTTTTAGATACAATAAGAAAAAAAAATGCAATAAGGGTGGCAACCTCAATGCATTAAACTTAATTATATTAGTACAGTGGATGGGGAGAAAAAAAGTGTTTGACCTCCGAATTTTTTTGAACAGTTTCAATTTTTATGAAAATTTGGAATTAAGTTGCTTTCATCCTCTAGATCAAAGTTTATATATGCTTAGGGTGTACTTTTTATTTTTAGGGGGTAAAAACCACCTCTTATGCTAAAAAATTAAAAAATCATAGAAATAGACCTTACGTAAATTAAAATCATAGCTCAATATGTAGAATGAATCTATTTTTTGTTGTGAGTTATATTTAACATTATATTTGTAACGTTTCAACCGTTAAAAATCACCCTTAATAACGAAATTACAAAAAAAATCTTTCATATTAAAATTATTTAATAATGCTTTTATTTTAGAAGAAAAAATATTTTAACAGTTAACTCAACCTTTAAATAACCACCTCTTATAAGATTAACAAAAAAATATTTTTTTTGACAAATTAAAACGATTTGATCATACATAATTATAGTCCCGGAAATGAAGCTAAAAAATGGCAAAACCTCGCAATTTTTTTGTCCTGCATCGATTTGCATAAAAATTTGGAATAAGGCGCTTCTGACCCTCTGCTTCAAATTCTATTTCATGGTGATGTGTGCTTTTTGTTTTTTAAGGGTGAAAACTACCCCCAATTGTTAAAATTTATAGAATAACATTTTAAACCTTAAGATGGGTAAAAGGTGGTTTGGATTAGTTGATTAATGATTGTTTTAAGCTTTGGAAAACAATTTTAAAATATTTTAACACTTAAAAATCAACGCTTGTTAGAGCTTAAAATAAAAAAAATATTTACCCTAAAAAAATTATTAATTTACCATAGTGACTTACTTTTAGAATGTTGTTGCTCAAAATATGTACTAATTTCATTTCGCAATTTTTCGACCTTTATAAATTAACCCTTATTATAGCTTAATTAAAAAAATATTTATCCCAAAAATATTAATAGCTTGACAGATTTAATAATTAAAAATATTACTGCCTGAAATATTACCAATTTTATTTCTTTGCAAATTTTCAATCCTCAAAAACCACCCCTTACAACATTGCAATTCTTATAAACCAATATAATAGATATAAATAGGAAAAGAAAATAGAACTGCATACAAAAATTATACCGGTAAAAGTATAAAGTATACCGGTTTTATAGAATCTTATGCTCCGAAGTGGGTTATTTGAATTTTTCGAAAAAAAAGTTGATTGGTTTTTTAAACATAGCTCCCTTAGGTTTAACGGTAAAAAGTTTTTTTAAAAAATAATTTTTGTAGGGTTTTTAAAGAGCTACAAGCTTATGTAAATAAAATCCTTTTTAATCCCTTACTTTTAAAATGGGATGAGTTTAAAGGACTAGAATAAGTGGTGCTCGCTCGTAAACACGCTTTAATTATGAAATAAAAAGTCTTTGTTATTAAAAAACATATAATTCGGTACTTTAGCATTTTTTTCGTATCTCCAGTATTGTTGGAGCATTTTAATTTGGTTAAACTTCTAAGATGTATTAATAATACACATATAAAAAGAATCGCAGAAGGGTACAGAACTATTTTAATTAAGAGGGAAATTAGGGGGTTGTTTTAAATGATCTTTTCTTCAAAAAAGTAGGGACCTACCTTATTTTTATCATAACTTGCTCAATTTTTCTAATAAAAACTCTTTTTTTGGTTTTAAAAGAAAGGGCTTATTATATACTTTAAAAAAGACCTTATATGTTTTCCTTGAAAAATGCAAACTTTTCCCGATATTTGACTTTGAATCTTTCAAATTTAGCATTTGACGAACAAAAGCTAACCATTAACAAGCCGTAGCTCGGTCTGTATTCTTTGTAGAGAAATTATAAAAAAACATTTTCATCTAGTTTTTTTATAAGCTACAGTTTTGCTTTCTACAGTTTTTGATAAAATGCATATTTTTAGAGTTATTCGTGAAAAACCCATTAAAAAATAGATTTTTTCGTCAAAAAACTTATACTTTCAATCGCGAATAACAAGAAAAATATTATCTTTACGAAAAAAATATATAAAACATTTTTTACTTAAAATTACTTTCTTTATCGATTTTTGTAGTTAAAATTTAATGAAAAAATTCCACCCCCAAGATGGGGTGGCAACCACCCCCAGGATAAAAGCACACCTTGGCATGATATAAACTTTGATCCTTGGGCTATTCCCTACCTTTTGTGAAAATTTCAGGAAAATCCATGCAGTACAAAAAATTCCTAGCCAAAATGCCTCATCGCCTGTACTATATGTGTAAAATGAAAATATACCTGAACTTTTTTTCTGTTCGATAATGGCACAAAAAAATTACAATTACCTAAATCATATCAAAAAATATTAAGTTTGATCAGATTCTAAAACAAGTATTTAGATGTCAAGTATTCAGATTTGGTGTGGTCTAAAACTAATAAACATCTTAAACTTTACGTACCTATATATTCAAATATTACTTGTTTTTGAAATTTCTTTAAATAGGGTAAAGGTAAGGAGCGCCATCTCTTATGGCTGTTTGGCTTAAAAAGTGGCCCCAAAATAGCATTAACTTAAGAGGCGCTGGTGTAGCAGCGGGTATGGTGTGAACAAATAAACTTGAAGTCCGGTCAAATTAGACTTAAAAATAGTAGTGAAGCTGCAAAAGTTCGCATAGAGCTAAAAATTGGTAAAAGCTGTGTTCAAATCAATATGCTAAAGTTTTTAAAAATGAATAACTCAACTCCGCAAGAAGTTATGACCAACGAAATCCGCTTTCTTTTTTCTAGGTACGGGGCTCCTAAAAAAACTTCCTATTTGGATTAGGTTTAATACGCATGTTTTGCTCATAAATTCATTTCGAGTATTTTATCAAGCTCAAGTGTGGCTTGGTTATCAACTAGACCCGAACTTGATACTTAGGGTTGAGAATCCTTCTTACTTTTTACCACTTAACAGATAAAGTTAGGCGTTAAACGTTAATAATAATCTGATTTTAATTGTCAAATTACACTCTATTTGTTTTTATACCATTAAAACAAGTATGACGCTGATCTTGATGTTCCATTTAAAAAAGACTTTTGATTGAGAATATTCGATTGATGCAATTTATTTTTAAATTTAGAAATTTTTCAGTGCAGTTTAACCTGTTTTTTTCATTGTCCTACGGGAATAGGTTGATTGATATATCTAATGGCACACTCTAAACAGTGCAGGCAGTTTTAATGTAACTGACGAAAACATGCTCCTAGCCCACCAAATATTGACAAGATAAAATTGTTTGCAATAAAATCATAAATCCTTGTTTTTTACACATGTTTCCATTTTTCTGTAATTAATTTAAAAGTCTGGCCGTTCTCTGGACATAAATTATAAGAAAAAATAAATAGTTTTATTTAAAACTATGTTTTGTTCAAAAAATAGTTTTTACCTTATTTTTATTTATTAAAGAAATAACAAATAACAAATTTATTATATTCATACCCAGTGTTTTGTTTGGCCAAGTAAGCTATTTTATGGGTAGAAATATTGCTTAATATTGTACTATTTTTGCAGTTAATGTCATTGTCTCTCCGATAGCGTAGTGGTCAGAGTTTCGGCTCGCCATCCCGGCGATCCGGGTTCGTTTCCCAGACGGAGAGACATTTTTAGGTAGTAGTTATTTAAAATAACGTCCGTGGTGGCACTACCGCGTTGTCTAAAAGGTGCTGTGAAATGCAACATTTGCATGTTTCAGTGCTTGGACAACGTTGACGGAACTGGGAAGAAATGTTAACAGAAGCCGGCACTCACGGTTACTTAGGTATATATATATATATATATAGTATATATATATATATATATATATATGATATATATATGATATATATATATATATATATATATATATATATATATATATATTTTGTATATGTATGTAGTATATAATATACATATATAATAATCCTTCGTGAGCTGTCATAAAGATAAAAAAATATTATTGTAAAAAAAACATATTCAAATACGCGGTGTAAATTAAAAAAGTGGCAGTTAAATTTCCATAGGAAAAATGTTTTTTTTTTGGCATATTTTCTTTATTTTTGTGACAGCCAAAGGATTAATAACTAAGTACCAGAGTACTGTAAGTTCTAGGTTTTTTGATGTTTAACTCATTTTATTCATTTATATTCTTTAAACAATTATTACAGTTTAGTATCTCAAAATGTCTGTCATTGGTCACATAAAAGGCCGAATGACGAACCCGTTGTAAAAGGTAACATTGAACTTAATTAAAAACGAACTAAAAAACAAAAAGTAAAAAATCTTGGCAACGTAGCACATCTTTAAATATTTAATGCCTGGGGCCAACTGGTTGTCAATAAATAATTTAGTTTGGGACTTTGCGTTAAAAATCCATTAAACATATATAAAAAATGTATTGCCTTGCACAGAATATAAGAAAATAGGTTTGGCACTTTAACAAAGTAATTTTATATTTTCTTTGAAAACAAGCTGTAGGATAAATAGCTCAAGTGACCAATACTGCCAAACTTCTTGAAACAAGTTTTTTAAATATATTTTATGCATATTACATTTTATTGATAAATTCAGGTAGTATTACATCCAGAGTAAACAAAATATTTGCTTTATTTTTGCTAGAAAACTGCTGTTTCAGTTTAATAAAACCATTTGTTTCCAATATTTTATTATTTAATGCTTTATGTACACATCTATTCTTTTTTTAAAATAAAAAAAAATAATAAAAAACTTCCTATACATTTGTATGTATGTATATATATATATATATATATATATATATATATATATATATATATATATATATATATATATATATATATATACTATATATATATATATATATATATATATATATATATATATATATATATAGTATGTTTTTTTCTTCTTAAAAAATAAATAAAATGTTTTTTAATAAAGTATGTCAAAATTTACTAAAAAAACCGTTAGAGACCCGACGTGGTATATGTCCGATTTCCCCAAACCTTGTTCAAAATCCTTGTGCACTCCGGAGTGTAAAACTTTGAACTAAAAATTTTGCAACGTAATAAAAAGATATTTTTGTTTTAGTAACAGCGCATATACATACAATAATTTTTACACGCACGCTCGAGTCTCCAGTTAAGCATTTATGAATATAAGGTTTAGAGTAGTTCAAGAGCCCTTTTGTGCGATTTTATAGTGTTTCCGTGATGAACAGTGCCACACATATTAATTGCTACTTTTCATTGTTACACTTTTTAGAGCACACCATGCTCTAAGGCTCAAAAAAAATTAAGTCACTAGAAAGCTACTCAGATTATCCATCGCAACCTGCGAGCATATACTACTAGAGGCAGCCTTGCAACTTGGTCGTGCGAACAATGTGCGTGAAAGAGAAAGAAGAATAAGAGTACAACATACTCTCTTACTTTACGTGCTGTTATTTATAGCTAGTTTTTACAGTTAATAAAGCACGGTATGACATTAATCTTGTCTAGACAAAGTAAAAACTTACGAATATTAAACTATAAATTCATTGCCAATTAAAATATGTTATTTTGCGCATAACTAAAGTTTACGTCGTTAATAAAAATAGATCTACCGGTAGTCTAATATATGCGGTATTATTGTCTTTTAACCTTTGAAAACTTACAAGGACGTAAGACAACTTAACTTTTATGTAAAAAAAATTAATAGCAACATGCCACTAGCATTGTTGCCGTGTTTTTTTCTTTGTCAGTAAGAAATCAGATATGGTTTTAAATAAGAAAGTTTACAGTGTTTTTAGCTTTTTGTACTGCAAACGTAGGTTTTTCCCTAAAAAATAAAACATTTTATTTTCGCCTATTTTTTGATTAATAATCTCAAAAAGTACGTGTTAATTTAGTATCTAAATTAAATAAATTTAAAACTTTAATTTAACTTTTAAATATAAAAATTTTAAATCAAAGTAATTACTTTTAGGATTCAGTAATTTATTAAAATGTGCTCAGTTTATTAAAGTACAAGTCTAAATAAGTATAATATATTTAAAAATGGGCGACTTAAATTGACAATACAAATTTGGTAAAAAAAGTAATTTTAATTCTGTTTACTCAACATAACTAATAGCTACATGATTTATAATTTTGACTTTTACCGACATAAAGATTTAAATAGGCCAATTTTTTTAAATATATATATTAATAAAAAACCTAGTTTCGTAAAATAATATTGGGGTAAAAAAAATAAAAAAAAAAACATTTAAGTAAATAGCTTTCCGTTGCAGCTGGGAACTATTTTTATCACTTTATATACCCACAAAAAAAGTTTTTCTTACCTTTTTCAAGAAGCCTTATCAATTTAGTTAAGCCTGAACCAACACTTACCTGAAAAAAAAGCTTGTTATAATACTTAGATACATTTTTAAGGGCTACACATATAAGTTTATTTAGGAAAAGGGGCAATTTACGTTTCATATAATTTTTTTTTAAATAACCGCTTATTATTATTTCCCAATTTCTATATTTTATTAAAAATATTGTTCTTATATTAGTTTGGTTTAAACAGTTACTCAGGAAAGATGTCGCTTTTTACTAAGACGCCCAAAGACCTTTTTGGCAAACAACACTGACGAAAACAGATTAACTTCAACTATGTTATCTTTACTAAATGTATACCTATAACGGGGTTGAAATGGACGTTATAGAAGTCTTAAATACAATAGATTATCAAAACGCTTTTAATATGGTAAATAGAAAAACAATTTTAACTTATTAGGAAGTGCTTTTTCGTCAAATGAAATTGAATACTCAATTAATAAAAAGACAGAATTTTTAAAATCTCTTAGCACCAAATAAAAATTTATAGACTCACATATTTCCTATTATTTACTAAAATATTCCTTTGCCATACCTCGAATGTTTTATTTGTTAAGATGTTCACCTTGTTGGAAATCTCCAGAATTACTTTGTAATTTTGATAATGTATTACAAAGTTTGGTTCAAGACATAACAAATTGTGATATTAAATTAAATTTTGGTTACAAAGCACTCTTCCAGTAAAATTTGGAGGTCTTGGGATAAGAGATACATCCACCCTGTCTATTTCTGCCTTTTAGGTTCAATCAATGACGTGTCAGGTTTACTTTCCAAAATTTTACCTTCCTATATTCTTGCGACAGTAGACAATGATTTCAGCAATTGTTTTGTAAGATGGTTATCTGTTTGCAATCTTCAAAATCAAGCACAAGAATTACCAAAAACAGAAAGATTTTGACTTTTTAATTTGCCGCTCGTCACAAATATATTACAAACATGTGCCAGACAAGTGAAGATAAGGCACGTCTACTTGCTCTTCAGGCCCCTGAAAGTAATGTGGGTTAACGCATTTCCATCTTCGTCCTTTGGGGAAAATTTTTTAGATAACAAAACATTCCATATTTCCATCGCTCTCAGACTTGGTCTGCCTGTGTGTGGAGAGCACACCTGGTTTGGCGAAAATGCTTATATTTATGGCCTACATGGGTTAAGCTTTCAAAAAGCGCAGGGCGTTCTTCTAGACACAGTCAGATAAATGACATTATCAAGAGAGCTCTGATTTTAGCTGAAAATCCTTCTGTGTTAGAGCCTCTTGGAGTTTGCAGAAGCGATGGAAAACGTGTAGATGGAATGACCTTAATTTCCCGAAAATATGGAAAACAATTACTTTGGGACGCTACTTGTAGCCATACACTTGCAAAATCCTATCTGGACAAAACTTCTAATTTTGTAGGTGCGGCTGCTCGTATTGCCGAGAATAAAAAACATCTAAAATATAAAGAGCTTGAAGAACGCTTTATCTTCATTCCTTTTGCTGTTGAAACTTTTGGTCCTTTAGGTGATAAGGCTAAGGGTTTTATTAATGAAATTTGCCAAAAAATACAATGCAAAAAATCTCGAAGTTTCATTATCCAAAGAATTCGTTTAGCTGTGCAACGGGGTAATGCAGCATCGGTACTAGGTACAATCCAGGAAGACCTAGGACTTGATGAAGTTTATAATTTTTAAATATAGATTTAGTTATTTATTTAATTTTAGAATATTAATATTTGGTATTTATAACATCATATATTTTAATTTAATTGTAAATAGTAGACATAAATATATACCTTCATAAGCCAGAGAACAAATTAAATAAAATGCGTTCAAATAGGACCAATTTATATCATAAAGTTTTATTAAAGGTCTGTTTGTTATTCAAAAATAGTGTACACTATTTATACGTAAAGCGCTCTTATGCAGTGTGTTTTAGGATTAGGTGCGTACGAAAACTGTAATAGTCCAGTCACTGGGGAGGAAAATACGTCATTACCACGGAATTCTTTATTACTGCTTAAATTTTTCTAAAAATTTAAAATTAAACTTATCTTGCCCTCCACTTTAAAAGTTACATACGCTCTAGGTGCGGTTTTTGTTTTTAAGGGGTGAAAATTACCCTTTATTGAAAAAAATTAAAAAACTAGGATTTAATCATTGTATTTATTTAAATCTTGTTTATTTTGTGTCTTCAATATTGTAACGTATTCTTTAACATGAAAATTTATTATTCTCAATTTTTAACCCTTTAAAACTTCTAAAAACCTTTTAAAACTAATACTCTTTATAAAGATAACATGAAAAAAATTAACAGCTTAAAACATTTTAATCATATATTTAAATAAAAATATTAATTAATATTCTGCTCATATAATCATTTTTTATTAACTAAAACATATCAAGCTTTTAAACCGTCTCTTTTAATGAAAATTAATTAAAATTAAAATATTTGTAACGATTTAAATCATTTTTAGTGTTGATATTTTTTAACAAAAATTTATTTCTTGCTTTAGAATATATTTATATGATAATTGCAATAATTCAACCCTTAAAACCAACCCTTTGTGCTAAAATGAATTTAAAATATATTTTACAATTTAAAAACATTTTTAGTTTGATTTTTTTCAAACAAAAATTTATTTCTTGTTGTAGAATATTTTCTTATCATTATTGCAATATTTCAACCCTTAAAATCAATCCTTTTTGTTAAAATAAATTTAAAATACATTTTAGATTCTTAGTGTGCATTCTTTTTAGAAAAAATTTTCTTACTAATTTTTATTATAATTGAAAAAATTTAACCCTTATAAGTACCACTTTTAACGAAAATAATTTTAAAGATATAAAACATTTTTAGTGATCATTTATTTTAAACAAAAATGTATTTCTTGCTGTAGAATAATATATATTAAGTTTATATTACACTTTTTTTATTTTTTAAAAAGTTATATGTATCCATATAAATGCTCCAAAATAAATAGGTCTTTTATATTCCAAAATTTATTTTAAAAAGTGTTATTAGTTTTTTTACAATAACTTCGTTAATTTTAATGTAACGATATCCATCTAAAAACCATTTTAAGGAAAATTTAATGAGCTTTAAGGCTAAGTTTGTATTAATACTCTTAAGTCCTCTATATTAAAACAGTCAAGGGACAAACGGCCGGAGACAGGTGCTTCATGTGCTATAAAACAAGCTTCAACCAGCTATATCTTCGGTATTTTTTAAGCTACAATTTTTTTTAAATTTTGTTTAAAAAACACCTTTATTTTTGTATTTTATTATTTTTTACGTATCTTTTTATAGTTTTCGAGTTATTTAATGAAAAAATTGTTTAATATAAAAATATATATATTTTAATCATGTTTTTTTCAAAACCTAGACATTTTAATGTGGCTAAACTTTTGTATTTTATTAATACCACCAAAATAAAGTGAATTGTAAAAGAAATATAAGTAATTTTATTCCTAACGAACATGACGTTAGTTTTAATGCGCTTTCTTTTACAAAAATTAGAGAAATCCATCATTTTTTTGCTCGTATCTCACGTAAATCTTATGCGAAAAACGTTTACCAGTCCTTATTTTGAAGGTAATTTTAAGCTCTTTAAAAAGTCTTCCATGATTTTTTTTTTTTAATAAATGTACCCGTTTGTCGCTATTTGACGCAAAATGTTTGGACTCAAGGATACAACGAAAAATCCCTTTTCTTTGACCAGCCATACCTCAGTTTGGATTTAACTAACAACACTAATAAAAAAAAAATCTCTTTGTTTTTTTATAAGCTTCAATTTTGTTCATTACACCTTTTTTCGTAAAGCCCTGAGTTTTGGAGTTATTAATAAAAAACTTCAAAACTCCAATGTTTTTTTCATCAAAAAATCCAACTTTTTAGCTGCGACTAACTGGGAAAGTAATGATCCAGCGAAAAAATTGTATAATACACTTTCTGCTTGAAATTTGTTCCTCTTTCGGTTTCCGAGGTTATTTTGAGTGAAAACTTTCCACCCTTTAGAATGGATGGCAACCATCCCAGGGGTGGCAGCGCATATCGGCACTATGTGACTTTTGTTCCTTGAGTACCTATTTATCAACGCACCAAATTTCAAATAAATTGATTTAGTTACTGGACTATAAACCATTTCTGGATAATAAATAGACCTTACATCAGGGTGTGAGATCATTATGCGGTAAAAAAAAATATATAACCCCCATAAATAATAAAATATTGTTTTCAAAATTGTTCTTCAAAATAATTAGGCTCCAAAAACGGGTTATATTTTTCTTTTTGTTTAAAAAATCGAAGGTAAGCTTAAAGGGACATTGGTAAGGTACCATACTTTTTATTCTGTTTTTACCTTTTTAAATCCAGTTACTTTTTTGTTTCTATCATATATCTTAATGACGAAAGTTATTGTTGCTACAATAGTAGTTATTTGTATAATGTTCGTGGTAACGCTACTGTGTTGTCTAAAAGGTACGATGAAATGTAATATCTGCATTTTTCGGTGCTTGAAACGTGTTGACGGAACTGAGGGATAAAATGGATTAAATATCTAAAAACCCCGGCTCTTACGGTATCTAGTACTTGGGATCCATATAAGCCTTTATGGGCTGACATAAAGTTAAAAAAAAAACATTTAAATAAATTACCTTACATAAAACTGGATAATGGTAAATTTTATAAAATTCAACCACAAAACTTAAACATATAACTATAATATTTTTATTTAGAAATATCTTGTAGCATATCTTTATCGACAAATTCCTAAATTTATCATAAAAGATATTTTCTTCTATAAATAGGTTGTTTACGTTACATAAATGCAAACTTGCCTTGCCTGTGCAACTTTCGTCCCCGTGGTAGCAGCTGGCAAAACAAAAGATCAGAAATTAGTTACGCCTACGAGCGAGATAAGAAATATTTTATACCTGAATTAAGGCTTCCCTAAACAGCAAGATATGACTAGCCCGACTATTATTTTAAAACGTCAAGAATTAATAACTTTATTTATTAAAAAAAATCATACAAAAAAAAATTTGAAAACGTTTTGTCTATTGACTTAGTCAGAGTACTAGTGACGAGTTTAGAAAATATATTGGCCTTTAAATTTTTATAAAAGTATTTTTATAACAAATTACGAAAACGAAAGTTTAAATAAGTAAACTTACATTTCCAAAGCAAAAAAAATAGTCCAGGTCGGATTTAATAGGTGATGCTCTACGCACACAACTTTGCTCTTCAACTTTAATAGACGATCTCTTTATTTCTATTTTTATACTTTACTGATATCGCTACCACTGTATCCATCTATCTGTGATTCGTCAAATAGCATTATATTTATGTTCTTTTTTTTTGTTAGAATCAAGACGTTGTTTTTACTATTTGATCTGTAAAATAAGGTTCAATTCGGCTATGTTTTCTATTCCATGTATGTACTACGTCACATCTGTGATAGAATAAAAGAAAAGTAAAAAAAAAGATTGGACAATAACTTAGCCATATTAATAAGAGCATCTTGTTTATCATATTATTTTTTAAAGGAAAATAGGGGATAAAAAGCTGTACCTAAAATTTTTTATGATTTCTCGAAATTTAGCTTTTTTAAATCCACAGCATAAATTGAAATCTTTGTCCCTCTTCCTTGGAAGCTAATCAAAAAACAAATGCCGAGGGCGGTAGCCACGCTAAATGGACCTGCGTCTATTTATCTGATCAGGTATAAAACCTACCGATCGAACAGGCCGATTTATGCTGTTACCTATAGAAATGAAATAAAATCCAAACAGAAATGTGCGAAAAGATTTTCTCCTAAAAAATTAATAAAAATCTTTATTAAACTTGGTTGTTTGCTCAACATCATTTAAAACTAAGTCATATTGACAAACCACGCACTGTTGCCATACTTTACCAATGTAAGTTTTTTTATAGTTTGTCCAAGTTAACCTAGATTAAGTATCATTATAGTACATTAATTTACAAAAATTTAGCTTAAACGTAGCTTAAAAAAATAATAAAAACATTTATCATAGATGGAACTTATAAGCTCCAATATTTGGGTTTTAGTATCCACTAGCACATACCCATACACTATGCAGGCAGCCTTGTCGCTTGGCCGTGCGAAAAATCGTGTGGAACAGAGAAGAAAATAGGTTTATTGCCTTTCTGCTGATTAACCAACAAAAAGAGGCCGACCAATCAGCACCCAGAGCGGGGTATATAAGCCATCTCCGGACCAATCAGCATGTTGAAACGGGAGAGAAAGGTGATACACCTATTCTCCTTTCTCATACGCTTGTTTGCCAAGCGGCAAGGCTACCTCTAAGTGTCTTCATTAATGTCCGTAAACCATAGTGGCTCCACTGCTTGGTTTCTTTCTAATTAGCAATGTTGTTAAGTTGGAAAAGAATCATAAATTTTGCCTACATTTTTTTAAGTGACCATTTACCAGTTTCTAAACTCCGAACAAAGCGGAAAATGTGTAAATCAAAATTACTAATTTTAATAACCTCCTAAAATGTTTAAATTCTAAAAATATCAGAATCAGTGCAGGTTAATGGTCCAAAGAACACATTTATGTGGCAAAATTAGGCTTGGCAACACAGCAAGCTCTGTTTGACATTTAACTTGACTGACACTACTGACAGACATAGGTCATTGTTGAGACGGCGGTAATTGCAGGATCACATTCGTTCCTTGGCGCATGCGTTGGATTCCTGAACTTAACAGGCTTAACCTTACTCGTTGATTATTCGTTCCGTTTGTTATTCTTTTTTGCAAGTTTGTTTATCAAATTTTTTCTGGATGTTTGTAGAATTATTGCTACGGGTATTTATTGTTTTCAGTGCGATAAAGTGTTGTCTTCACAGACTAACTTTTATAGGCACAATAGAGATGTACATAAAATACTAGAAGTCAATGTTTACGCTTTCCTATGTACATTATATATTAACTGTATCTAGATTTATAATAAAATATACTCTACCATTATTGTGTCTTAAATTATTTATCCTTCATTTTTTTCATCCAAACTAAGCTGTAAGAGTTATTGGACTTACGACCGCTTGCATAAAATTCAACACTTGCATAATTACTGTTAAAACAATTTAGTTAGCATTGAAAACTATTGTAATTAAAAAGTTAAGTTTTCTACAACCCAACGTATATCTTTTGTCATAAAACCTTCCAGTTTTATAATACATTTACACCAATTGAAATGTATAACTTGAATAGTTTTAGATATTTGAGGATACAATATGTATTTTATTAATCAAAACTAAAATTTAAAATTATATATACTTCGTATCGCTAAAACGTTTTGAATATCCCGCCAGTCAATTAACCGAGCGCGAGCTGATGGATCCAACGCATGCGCCTAGGAACGAATGTGTTCCTGCAATTACCGCCGTCTTCATTGTTGGCGCTGGCGGTATTTAGTTTTTGAATAGTTTTTTTTCAGAATTTTTAGATTTTCTTGATCAAATTTATTTTTAAAAACGAACCTTACGAGATTAAAAAAAGTTCAGATTACTTTGCTTATTTCGAGTTTTAAAGGAAAGTTAAGTTTTTGTTATTGAGATTACGTAAACTGAACTGTTTTTTTACTTTTAGAAAATTTAAAGTGTGGACTGCGGAACAAGATGGGTTTATAATAATGGCACATTTTAGGAATGCAACTTGTAGTGAGGATGGAACTTGGTCATATTCTCTCAAAGTTGCATGGACCAGTTTAGCAAAAGGTTTGCTGACAATCTTATCGAGTACGAAACATTTGTCCATCACAAACATATGCTAATCAATCACTTTGAAAACAAGAATTGCATTTGTTAGAGAAAGTCCACTGGAAGGCCTACCGTGCTTACAGAACCTGTTCTTGATGATATACGTGCCTGAATGGAGCACAGTCCTAAGAAATTGGTGAAAAAGTTGTCTACTAAGACTGGTAGGGATTCTATTTTAAATAAAAATTGAAATTTATAATACTAGTGCCATACATTTTTTTTTAATAATAAAGCACTGACCAAAAAATTGGAACTTCTTTCACCAGATTTTTTTAAGAGGGTGTAGTTTTGCCAATGGTTTAATGAGATTCTTAAGAATGAGGATGTTTTGGACCTTAATTTCTTTTCTGATGAAGCTTAGTTTTATTTGTCGAATTATGTTATTAGTCAGAACTACCAAACTTTGGTCACGGAGAATCCACATACGGTTAGCTTCATTTTTGATTACTGTAATAATGTTTAAATAATTTGTATTTTTGTAGATTGTTTTATTCCTATTTCTTTTAGCATGTAATAATATTTCTAATTCCTTTTATTATTTAATAATTGACGTGTACAAACACTTATGTAGTATAACTTATTACCAGTATACAAATAAATTTAAGTCAAGTAGTTTTAATTTAATTAATTTAAACAAACTGTGTAAACTACGAGTTAACGGGACTTGAATTTTCCTATTAAGTTTAAATTAACAAAAATCCAGAGATATGATAAAAACTATAACAGATCTTCGCTTAACCCAAATTTTTTTCACTTGTAATACCCCTAGTGTTAAAATTATTGCCGGAAAATTTTTATAAGGTCACGAATGTTTTTGTTGTGAAAATTATCCTGAGTCGAAGACGAGAGAAAATATTCACAACAAAAACATAAGTGAAACCGAGAAAAAAAATTAACGGAAATAAATTTTACGTTTTCGTCGATTAATTAATTTAAAAATAAAACTTGCTATTACAGTTGTCACACAGATGCAGTAACTTCAAACATTAAATAAGCTAAAATAACAACAGATATTTCCTCTAAATTAAGTTATGTCAATTTGACATTTCCGTAATCGTCATTTGCAGAGAAGCTCAAGTTGTGTAAATTTATTTTTTATTTCTTGAGTGAAAAAAAATGTTCAGATTTGGTAATGATAATGCAAGTATTAAAAAAAGCAAGTAACGACATTAGTTTCAGAAAATACGGCAAAGTTTAAAACCATTGTGTAAAAGCAGTTTTGTGAATTTAACGCGAAGAAGGAATATAATATTAATGATTGCTCGACTGCAATTACACAATTAGCTAAAATTTTAGAAGACTGGGCCTTTAATATGAGAAAAAAAATGGAGAAGAAAAATAACTAGTAATAAACATTTAAAGTAAACAACAAAATGTTTTAATTTTCGTGTAAGTAACTCATTTTTATTGCTTTAATTTGCACACAACATTTAAATACAAAACATAATATCTGAAATTTTGTGTTTACATAGTTCCAACTAGCTTTTAAATAAAATGTCTAAATATACATTTCCGGTTCTTTTAGCTAAGTGTAAGGTATCTTATCCTTTTAAATAAAGTTTATTTTATCCTTTAGTTATTCATTTATATTGTTAAAATAGGCGGAACATCTTTATTTCTGTTTCAGTATTTTTAGAGAAATCATTTTAAAATATTTAAAGGAAAAATATAAAAATCAGATCATAAAATGTTATAACGTCAAACGTTGATAGAAAATTTTCCACTTATTAAATTTATGCAGTCTACCCACAACGAAAAATTTACTAGGATAAATCACTGTCGTCATGGTAACATCAACAAAATAAAGAAATTTGATTGGTTTATATAGAGGATGTAAAATTTTTTACCTAAATCTAGCAAATTAAATTATTGATAAACAAGGAACTCAAAACTAAATACATGCAAAAATTATCCAAAAAGGCTCTTATAATTTGGTTTAAATTACGATTACTTAAAAAAATAATAAATGGTAAATTTTCTAACAAAAAAAAAACAAATTTTTTTAACATTTAAAAATTGATTTTAAAATGCAAATGAATATTTCTGGGGATATTTTATTAAATTTTGTGCAACCTCTAAATAGGCAACACGCAACATTTTTGGTCACGTGGTTTCCGTACATTAATGAAGACCCTGTATACGTTGTTAAACATAACAATAGATATTTTTAAAGGTAATAAGTTTTACACTTCAAAAGTGGAAAAGTTTTATTTATCAAGTAAAAATAACATAAATTCAATAGTATTTGTACACCTGTTTTCTGTAAAAATACGAAATGATAACATTTTCAAGGCTGTTAGATCACTCGCTTTCCTACATAGTACAAGCGGAGTAGTAAAAATTTTAAGAAAGGCTATGACTAATTTGTGTCTAAGAAAATCGGCTTAAAAATTGTTGCAACTTCTAAAGAAAGATGTTGCCTGCAGAAATAAACTAATTTTGCAGCTGAAGATGAGCCCAAATATTTTGTAAGCAGAAGATAAACAAAATGGTAAACAAAATATAAACAAAATTAATATCTTGAGAACTATAGGGGTTTTTAGTGTCACTGATCATGATTTAGGCATCGAAAACATGATAAAACAAAATGGCGACTGGAAAATTGCGGTTTTCTATCAGTTTTTAAGAATGATATATTTAAAATTTTGAAAATACATAATCAATAAACTTTTTTGTTTGCAAAATTAATTTATAAAATTTGTAAGTTAGATAGTTAGAATTTGAT
The DNA here is from genome assembly GCA_019359885.1 of Listronotus oregonensis. Classification (NCBI taxonomy): domain Eukaryota; kingdom Metazoa; phylum Arthropoda; class Insecta; order Coleoptera; family Curculionidae; genus Listronotus; species Listronotus oregonensis. Next base: position 50,578 of record JAHBCN010000307.1, read on the forward strand.
GCTAAAACGTTGTGTATTATCATTTTTTGTTTTTTTTTTATAATAGAAATTGGGAAATTTAACTTTAGGTTTTAATTCAGCGACCCAAAAATCATAAGTTATTACAATAAAAGTTTTAATATATGCATTTAAAAAATAAATAATTCTAAGCTATAGTTTTTTGCCCACTGCTGAGAAGGGGCCTCTCCAACCACCTTTTAGGCACCAGCTGCCAAAGTACTTTATTTCAAGAAAATCCCTTGCCAAATATAATTAATTTCAAGTGGCTGCCGTTAGACCCAAGAAAGTGATGGCTAATTTTACTTGCTAACAATGTTTTTTTGTAAATTCCGGATGATAAGATAGAGCCGAGATAATAATAACAGACTGATTTTTTTTATCTTATGACATGACAATTCACCTAGGCCAAACTACTGATCATAGTCATGATGTCATGATACAATCATAGTGTTGATGTCTGAAGCGAAAGAAAAGCAGATTTATATATATATATATATATATATATATATATATATATATATATATATATATATATATATATATATATATATATATATATATATATATATATATATATATATAATTCAATGTGGATATATTTATATGTAGGTAGGTATATATATTTATTTGTCTGTCCACGTGATTCTGAAGTTATGGCTTGAGCTAAAATCATGAAATTTGGCACAGTGGTAGTCTTTGGCACTGGCTAGAACCTAACGAAGCCCGTTTTTAGAATTTCGCCCCCGGGACAAAAATAGGAGCAAAAAAGTGTTTTTTTACCGTTAGCCGTACGGAAGGCGTCTTACGGAGACAGAGGCTACTTAATTTGTCTCTCGCCTGGCGGAGACAGGCTTATCAGCTAGTACGATAACAAAAAAACTTAAAAATGTTAGTGCATGTTTTTCATAGTTAAGAGAGAAATACCCATAAAATAGTACCCAACCGCTGTGTTCGCACGTCGTTGTCGTGGTTGGGCCCAGTAGGATCCTTTGAAACATGCGCTAGAGTTGCTGGTTATCGGCAACTCTTGTTGCCACCGTATGAAACGGGATCCGAAGCTAAGACGAACACAAGGCTTATCTCAAGGTGTTAACATACCGTGCTGATGAGTGAATGATATCCTGTGCCTTTAACAGGTATGCCCAACGGTGCCTCTGAGATACAGGGCGACCTCTTAGAGTATCTAGCCTTCCTGCGGTAATGCGGGGCTCTGCCGTGGTGGATTATGACTTCCCTAGCTCCAAACAGAAAGCGGACAGAACCACATTCATAGGAAAAAAAGTGACAAAGGTGCGCTGACCGAAACGGCTAAATCCGTTTCGAGAGGTACCACCCAAGGTCACAAGCAGACAAAGGTGCGCCGACCGAAACGGGTAAATCCGTTTATAAAGGTGCCCCTGAAGTCACAGGCGCCTGTTTCACGGGGAGGGGCTAATCCATCACGAACAAACAGGTGCTTTGAAGGGATCCCTAAATCCAAACAGAAGGTGGACAGAACCGCTTTTGTAGGAAAGAGGGTTCCCTGAGCTTTAAACAGAAAACGGATAGAACCGTTTTCACAGGGAAAGGCCGGAGAAACGGCCTCAGAAGGAATATCTGGTATTTGTAACAAGGACCTGGTACCTACCCACGTTACTAAACCAGGAGAGAAGGGCATGACGGATTTAATCGTCTGCTCGTCATACTTTTCAGGAGACAGGGACACCAGAACACATATTGTGCTCGTGTCTGGCTGCGACACGAGTAAAACGAGTTGTAAGAACTCTCTCCCAATCTGATATCGGATTCATTGGAAGTCTGATCCTGTTGGGAGAAACATTAAAAGGTGTAAGCCACAATAGACCGAGCGGTCGTGGTGGAGGGCGTAAAAAGTCCACTCACTTTAAACTTAACCTAATCTATAAAATCGAAAAAGCTCTTCAGTTGCCAAACCAAAAACTTTTATGGTAAGAAGGGGTCATGAATAAGACTAATTAAAGGAGCTATTATGCAGATATGGTAACAGTATTTCAACATAATTTTTTTTATAATATTTTTATTCCAACATTATATAGTGTTTCTAAATTTTTTTCTACTAAATAAACTGAGCTGTTGTTCTATAAACTTGCTTTAAAATATTACAAAACAGGGATTACAGTGGCCAAGTTCCAATACTCCTTTTTTTGTTTCGTTTTCTGATTACCGTTCCTTTATTTTATTTAAAACAAAAAAGAGAATATTCATACGCATTCTTTTATTTAATTTAAGATAATTGTCTAGAAAGTGGCCGCAGCTCCGATTTTGACCAAATTTGGTATACGGGGTTTTTTTGATAGAAACGTTTCGTTTTCGAGATATTCATTATCAAACTTAAAAATCAAATTAACCTTATTTACACTATATTCCCTTTTCTTTTTGTACACAACTCTTGATTTCTACACTAAATTAGAACACTAGTTTATAGAAATCTATTAAAAACTTGTTTTTATATTTATTTTATACCCATTTTTCATTTAACTGTAAACATTCATTTTCAAACGCCGCAACCATGTATTAAATAGGGAATTTTTAAGCAAACATGACCGCCACGTTTGAAAGTGATACTTGGCAGTTTAATGGAAAAAAGATGTAAAATAAACATAAAAAGAAGTTTTTAAAAGGTGTTTATAAAATATCGTGTGTCACTTTAGTGTAAAAATCAAGAATTGTGTACAAAAAGAAGGGGGAATATAGTGTTAATGAGGTTGGTTTGATTTTTAAGTTTGATGATGGATATCTCGAAAACGAAACGTTTTCGTCAAAAAAGGTTTTTAAGATTCGTGATCAGCGCCCCAAAAAACCACCGTATACCAAGTTTGGTCAAAATCGGAGTTGCGGCCACTTTCTATAGACATTTACCTTATATTAGATTTAAGATAAAGCTTAAGATAAATCGGTTAATGTAAAATGTCAATTAAATATACAACATAATTAAAGAAAGGGTAATTACACCGTCAATATCCATAATAATCATTAGAAGACAGAATAAATAATGCTACAAATAACAAATAAAATCTTTAGTATTCTATTTTTAAAATAAACGAAAATAACAATGATCAGCTGCTACGAAAATTAACAGTATTTTATAATTCCGAATTTACTTCGCTTGCTCCGAGACCATGTGACATGAAAATCTACTCCCCCTACTTTTAACTCAGATAGAGCATTGGATATTAGCTAATTAACGGTTTCTAAAAATAACCGATGTATAAAATAAAATAGGTGTCCTAAAAAGTCTCTATTATGAGACAATACTATGCTTTATCTCTTCAATATTAACTTGTTACTCATCTAAACTGATAAAATTGTACTGCTCTCAGATGTTTACTATCAATTAGTTATTTTTACCAGTTATTCAAAACATAGCTTTGTAGTAAATATAGTGCCAACAGTTTCGGTTTTCAATGCAGCTTACAAAAATTATCAATTGTTTAAATATAACAGACGAGACGCAGTCATAATTAACTTGCGAGAAGTTGTTTAACTCGTTAACCAAAATTAATAAATTTAAATATGTAGATCTAGTCTTTTAAGAAGAATAATAATTGGTGTTTTTGTGTAAGTGTACAGCTTGAGCATCTAAAATGTTAAAAGGTATTTTAAATATATGTGATCTTAGCAAGACTGGAAATAATTTTCTTAGATTTAGGCAGGTAAGTTTTAATTTATAAATAACTATTATTATTATTAAAAATGTTGGTTAAGAAGTTTAAATGGATATGATTAAATATAACTAAGCAGAAATAATGTAACATAAAGAGCATAATTTGGGACAAAAAAAATCAGTTAGGTACATTAGCTTAGTGTTTTTGCGGTCTACTTTTCCGTCATCTTTTTAACCAAATATTTTTAGTCTGACACGGTTTAACGGTTTTATACATATTTGTTTTGGTAACCAGCTGATTATTTTTGTTAGGTGGTCTACCGATATATAAATGTATTTTTTTTACTAGTTGTAAAGTTAAATCTCTAAACTTCAAAAAAAACTAAGATTTGTGTCCTTCTCAATTTAAACTTACCTTTTATTTAGAAAAATATATTTGATTAAAAGATAAACCTTATAGATAAATACTGTAAAACGATTAAAATAAAAATATCTTTAAAAAAATGGTAGTTGTTTATATTATTATGTGAGGCTTTACTTTTTAAGGATGTAAAATCAACATGATTATATTTTTTGTTGTTAAATACGTTTATTCTTTAAGTTCGTAAAAAATAAAATAACAATAAAAAAAATTGAAGAAATATTTGAAACATCCAAAAATTGATATTTTAAAAAGGTTTTTTTTAATCATTTGTCTTTAAACGTAGATTATGAAACAAATCACTGGAAATTGCTTAAATGGATGCAATTTATTGACAAAAAAACTTAAAAAATACCAATTTTTTTATTTTTAAAATAACATTTTCCACCGAAAAAATTTTGTTTCGGATTTTACTTAAAGGATTTGTTAAGCCGCTGTAAAATTAAAAAAAAAATAAAAAAAAACATGTCAATATCTCTATTTTTCGTTTTTTTATAATCAAAAATAGATGGAGCCACATATCTAAACAATTACCAAAAAAATATAGGGCAACAGGACCCAATTTAGGGCCTGCTAAAAATTTTTGTAATGTTTACCAGCTGTTTTTTTTTAATTCCGCACGGTTTGGTAGTTAAATTAACTTATAAGTCATAAGGTCTATTTGTTATTCAGAAGTAATTTTACACTTGTTGTACACACCGATTCTTCAAATACATCTTCGCGCTTTGCGTAAAAAAGGTGAAAAATAGTGTACACTCTTTCTGAATAAAAAAAGACCTTTAAAGAAATATACCGGGTGACCCAGCAGGCATGTAATAGCAGATTACTCTTTTATTTACAAAGATATTTCTTTTAAATTGAGCGAGTTTTCTACAGCTGATCATTGCCCTCTTTTAGGGCCTAATAATTTATTTTTGCGACTTCCCGTTTAACCAAAAGTAACTTAAGATTTTTTTCTTACCTATCAGATTTTTCTTTAAAATTCTTTTTTTAACCATGTGCCACAATGTTACATTTTCGTTTAAGGACAGCTTGGATCCTAATAAAGTGTAATGTGTTGTGATTTAGAAAAAACAGCCAAAATATAAAAAAACCCTTAATGCTTTGGTGGAAAATCGGTCAATTTAAGAATATAAAAAACCGCAACTATATATAATTTAAATCATAATTAAAACTAAAGTTATTTATACATATTGCTTTTAAAGGTCTATCTGTTTGTTATTAAAAAAAAAACTTTTACTATTTTACACTTTTTGTGCATATTTATATACTATATATATACCGTCAATATGTAAAAATGTTAATAGTGTACAGTATTTGTGAATAACAAACGAACCTATTAGAGAGCTTTTTCAAAACGCCTTACGCCCTTACTGCGGTATTTGTTGTAAACAATCGGCAAGGTTGGATCTATGAGTATAACTAGCAACAGACACACTTATTAAAAAAAAGGAACTTTGGAAACGGTATGAGACTGGGTGTCTTAGTTAGTATACATTTAAGATGTTTACCCCTGAAAATAATACAGCGTACTAACCAACCACATCCGAGAAATACAGAGGCTAATTTTTTTATTTATTTATTTTTTTAATTTTATTTTTATACCGAGTTTTACACCTATTTCAGGTGTAATTTTTTTCTTTAGGGTGCGCTATAAAAAGAAGTTAAACCAAGTGCTTTTTTGGTTTTAAACACTGAAAAAGGGTATTTTAAGACAGCTAACCGCTGGTACTTTTTTAGTAATACCACCACTTATTATACTAATTAAGTTATGAATCATTTGCTTTATTAAATTTTCATAAGCTAAGGAAGAATTTTCTCTATTTTTAATAAAGGACTAAACAAAGACTTTAAATTGCTGACTTGGCAATGTTAGTTCTCTAGTTTGTGCCTCAAAAGTGGTAAAACCATAAAATGCATCAAATTATTTTTTTGATTTTTTTAATATTGGTTTAATTATTGATGATGACATCCCAAAATGATAAATTTCATATCGAGGCAACCGCCACGGCAAATAGTTATAAACAGAAGGAAGATCTAAGAAAGAATGGCAAAATATATTTTATCCAATTTCAATGTTACTTAGAGTTACTTAAAAAAGGGCATTGGCCGAATTTTACGTTTTTAAAGTTGTGCTATTAAAACAGTTAATATATCACGAAACTAATGGTAAGACATATAAATAATATAATAATATAAAAAGGTATTTTTTAATAGTACTTGCTCTTTACAATACTTATCATATTTAATTGTGTACCCTCGTTCTGCGTGATGATTGGTCGACTTTGGGGTATATATATATATATATATATATATATATATATATATATATATATATATGTATATAGCTATATATATATATATACTATATATCATATATATATATATATATATATATATATATATATATATATATATATATATATATATATATATATATATATATATATATATATATATATATATATATATATATATATATATATATATATTATATTTATATATATATAATAGATAGAATACGATAAAAATACGAATGGGGTTAGATCAGAAAAAAAAGTTTTTAGAATTTAATTTTAACGCGAAATGTGGAGTTTAAAAAAACAATTAATTAAGTTAAAAATGTAGCATTTTCTACTTAAATAACTTAATTTAACTAAATACCGTTTGCTTAGGTTATAATAATACATTTTTGTTGTCTATTTAATAACCAGAACAAATAATTTAAATTATAGGTTTAGGCGAGGACTCTCGCTTTTGCAATGGTGCATTTTTTAAAACCTTCTCGGTAAATATTTTTAAAAAAGTAAAATTCACTGGTTCTACATGTTTTACTCATAACTGAAGACGATTTTTATATTTAGTAAAAAGTCTAAAAATGGGCACTAGATATAGATAACATTAAAAAGGTTTTCCTTCGAAATCTAAATCTCGTCTTCGGGTACGAGATAATCATGACTAGAATTAACAAATCTTTCCATTTTTAAATATTTTAAGGTTTTTTCGGTAAAATTAAAATACTAACATTGCCACAGCGGGTGTCCAGGCAAAAACGTATTTTTTTTTAATTTGTTAGGTTATCAAAAAATAAAACCAAAAAAAGTCTTATTTAATTTAAACTTTGTGTTTAAAGTTAAAAGCAAAGCCAACTTTTTGAGATTTCATCTAAGTTTACTTAAATTTCATACCGCTGGTCACGTGACATATACCAAAATCGATTTTTAGGTTATTGTATAGGTGATAATCAGAAAAAAAATATTTAAATTAATAAATAGGAATTTATTATGTCAATTTACTTTTAGTTTTAGAGTGTTTAGTAGGAAAATATTCTGCATATGGCTAAGGCTTGTATTAAAGATAGAATTTGTTGTAGTTGTTGCTTATGTTGTACTGAAACAAATACTTAAATAAAAAAGTAAATATGTATTGCTTAAATTAAAAAAAAAAAATTGTTTTGCTTTACATGAAATCTGCCACTTAACATGTCTAATATAATATATTTACGATATTTAAAGGTAACAAATTTTAATTTTTAGACAATAATTGCACTCGGTCCCATACTAATTACAATTAGTTTGGGTATTGCTGAAGGATACTCAGCAATTTTATTGCCACAATTAGCAGACGATTCTACTTGGACAGTTAGTACCGAGCTGTCGTCATGGATTGGTAAGAAATAATTTACAAATAAAAAAGATATTGTTTTTATTTTATAAAATACTTATGGTTTTTGGGTATTTCTTAAAAATTATTATTTAATGTTTGGTAGGCAGCCAATTCTGATACATTGCTTTAACTAATAACAAAATTTATTTTTAATCATATTGGTAAAACCAAATACAGTAGACTCCGGTTATAAAGTACTCTCTAGGGATCAAAAAATGAGTACTCTATAACCGGAGGTACGCTACAAAAAACATAATAATTATCATAAAATAAGAAAACCATTAAATTAACACTGACATCTACGCCACGCCTGTTCAAGAGAAAATTCTATTCTGATTACTAAAAATTCCCGGCGGTCGCAGGTAACTACCGTCCGGAAATAACGTACACTCGTACTTTAAAACCAGAAATTCCTAGCTGAATAGATGAAAATATTGAACGTTATAACCGAAGTTAAAATTAAATATGGTACCGGAGTATTTTGGCCGGAACCAATGAAATGTGTACGTAATAAACGTACTGTATTTATTTTTAAAGAAGATGTTATTTTACGTAGTTCATTAAAAATTTATATTTTGTTTAAAGGTAATGTTAACTTAATTTTAAAATAATTAAAAAAATATCCTAAATATTGTAATATAATGAATATGGCCGAAAATAAAATAAAAGAGACGTTTTACTATATTTTATAAAAGTTTTATTTCTTAGAACATTAAACATTTCTTTATGTAGTTTAGCACATCATTAATAAAATACTAAAATTTATAAAATTAAACGGTAGGTAGCCATAAATAATAAAAGTTAATAAACTACCGAGACTATTATAAACACCAATACCCAATGGGTTTGTTTAGGTTTTTTCCTGATTAACGGACTAAGAATTTAACAATGTTAAAATACGATCCAGTGTTGTTGTTTTACAAAAATGTGTCAAAAACTAGACTTTTTGCTTTGCAATTTTCATTACTACAAGGGAAAATAAGACTGTCAAAATGTGACGTAGTACTAAAATTTAGCACAAAATAATAGGTCATTTTTTACGTTTTAAATTAGGGCAAACAGACTTTCTTTTTTATTATCTTTAATAAAAAAATATTTTGGTCTATTGCTCGTACTATTTCAAATTATTAAAGTTATTGGTACTAAATTAATAGCCTTCAAATTTAAAGTAAACACTTAGTGACAAAGAAACTATAATAATAGAGTAAATATTAGATAAATTAATGAATATTATGTACATATTTTTGGCCTTAAAAAAATGACGACATTTTTAAGGCTGTTTGTTCACTTTTTTAGCCTTTTTATTACTTTGGGCTAAAAAATACAACAATTTTTTTGTTCGAATAATAATGTAACTTGGGTGTCTTAATGAAAGTTATCGGTGAATTAATTTAGGACTTCTGCAATAAAACAAAAAAAGTTGCAGGTCAAAAAAATTAAACTAAATATTATAAAAAGTTAAACATGCTTTTTTAAATTTAAACAGGCAAAATCAAAATAAATCCCACAATTTTAATTATTATTTTAAATACTGTTTTAAAATTTTTCAACAAATTTATGACTAAAAGAATTAAGACGAAACAGGGCTTTTCCTTTTAGGATTTAATTAACAAAAAAAGATAAATCATTATATTTTTTAACCAGCGGAATATTAAAGGAACGGTAAACATGGATAGCCAAAAAATGTTTCTGTGTCAACAAAATAGAAATCATTGGTTAATCTGGAAAAAGACACCCTGAAATAGACACAACAAGCCATACGGATCAAGTGAAAAATTTTCTTCGTTTAAGTAGGGTGAAAATAACCCAATAAATGCTACACTACATTACAACAAATCATTTTTAAATATTATGAAAATAATTTTTAAAATTATTAGAATGTGTTTTTATGCCTGTAAATAAAAAATAATTAATCACTATATTTTTGGGGCACAGCGGGCCTTTTTAATTGGAAAAATAAATTGCCACAGGTAGAACTGTTATCCTAAAAGCTTTCGTCGACCAAACGAACTTTCTGCTAATTAGCAAGCGACTTACAAATTGGTAAATTTACTTCAATTTTAACGCTGGTTATTAAAAATATTTTAAGTGGCCTGCAATCCGAAACCAGCAAAGGTGCTTAAGTAGAAAGAAGTATTTCTTTAAAAATACTACCTATTATAAGTTTATGTGTCATTTTTACATTGTCAAGTATCGTCAAAATTTTATGATCTAAGTAAAAAGGAAAATGTAAATTACTTACCAATAACCTTAGGCTGACATTACATGGATTTTAAAGTATTTCATGTATTAAAACGTGCTGGTTGGATATTCGCCAAAAATATTTATACAATATGTAACCCCTTTGGCCCACTTTAGGTTGTATACAAATTGAATGTGCTTATCCCTATTGACACCTATGAACACGCAGATTCGGAGATCGCTTAAAACAAAAAAATGAAAAATCCCAAAAAAAAAATCTAAATATTTTCTACGTTCGATGGCAAGTCTACCACCATATTCAAGATAAAATTAATGCACTAAAATTGAACTGGACATAAATAATAATTAAAATTAAACTTGTTAAAATTTTGATATAAAAATTAAAGAATTTTTGTGATCGTTTTTTTTTTATTATTTTGAATGTAATGCCATAAATGACAAATTAATCTGTTGTGATTGGTACATTATTACTTTCAAAAATACAAAGAAGGTGGTGTGGTAATTTACTTTAAGTTTAAGAAATTACTTTAACATAAAGCAAAGGTAACCATGTGTCATTAAAATTACATGATATTAACGATTGTCTTATTTATTTAATAATATATGGGGTGTTACAAAATCTTGTGAGGAAAATTAAAGGGCAAATTCTACATCCAAAAATGTAAAAAAAAGTTTATATGAACATGAGTCCGGAAATGCCCCATTTTTATTTTACAGGATGTTTAAACTTTTTCGCCTTTAATGCTTTATTTTAAATCTATTTAAAAATCAGTTTAGGTATTAAGATTTAGATTAAGGTTTTCGTACAAGCAATTTTTTTACCAAAGATCACAATTACATTAATTAGTACAAAAAAGCTATCTCCAACAGTTGTTTTAAACTTAAAATTTTATACACTGTATCCTGAACAATCTTACTGGTTAATAAAATAATTTTTATTTAAAAAACGGTACGTCGAAACAGGCAAGTCCAAAAAACTCTGTTAAAAAAAAATAACAGTGGCGTCCAGTTTGTTTTTGCTAGACATAGATTTGCCGGGCGAACGCCACTAATGTAAATGCTCAGAAATCAATTTTGTATAGGTAAATGTGACCTGGAATTTAATATTTATGTGTATTAAAATGTTACTTCACATCTCAGCGGGTTTTTAATAAATTTAAAATAAACAATTAAGGATGGAATAGTTTAAACACCCCGCATAATCGTCAAGAGATATTCTAATAAATTCAATCACTAGAGCGCAACGCCATAAATTTCCTTCCTACCCTCTCTCAGCCAGACAGCCGGCTAAGCCGGTAGTGGTTTTTGCAAGTGCTTTCGCTGATTCGCATCCCATATACGGGTAAAGTTTTGGCGTGGAATTTGCTTTTGTGTAAAAAATTATTATTTATTATCTATTATTTTAACTTGTTTTATTATATTTTTACTAACCCAGTGAATTAAAAAAAACACAGCATTCCACAATTACAGAACAAACTCGGATGCATCTTGTATTTTAGCAAAAGAAACTTATTTAAAAAACGTAAAATAAAAAGTGCATATATGTACATTAATAATTAAAGATAATTGCTTAGCATCAATATTAGTGAAATAAAATAATGCACATAATTCAAGTAACACACGACTCCCATTTTATTTTTAAGAATATAAAATTTACCAGTCAGAACAGATAATTATTATGTTATAATAATTACGTCAGGAATTAAAAAAAAAACAGATTTTTATAAATTTTATATCAAAATATTAACAATTTTAATTTTGAATATTGTTAAGTTTTCAGTTAACTTTTTATACATTAATTGATCCTGCCCTTGAAACGTGGACACTACGTATATTTTTGTTTTTCTTTGGGGAGTGGGCGAAGGTTTTTTTTTTGTTTTAGGCAACCAAAGCATTCTCTTTGAATAAAGATTTTTGGCGATTATTTAACAAGAAATTTTTAATTCATGAATCCGCCCAACAATATAAAAAATATCTATAATGTCTTTTACGTCTATCGATTTAAGAAAAATAAAATCAGTTTTTTTAGCCGCATGGTAAACAATTTCTTCTAACTAGCAAAAAACTAGATACCAATCGTCATTATATTTTTAATATTTTAAATTATAAGGGAAAGTGTCTGTAGAATTTATTGTATTTTGTAGCATCCATTGCAACTTTACCTATGTCGGTGGGCTGCTTATTGGGTGGATGGCTAATGGAAGTTATCGGACGAAAAATGTTACATTTGGCAACATGTATTCCAAACCTTATAGGATGGTTGCTAATAGCTTTCTGTGGTCACAGTATTCCAGTACTATTAATTGGAAGATTTATTACGGGTAAGTTAATAGTAAGATAGGAATGCATTTTAAATTAGTGTGGAGTCACTTAACAAATATATACTAAATTACACAGAAAATGCAACACCCAGAATAATTTATTCAATTTTGATAAAAACTTGTAAACATATTTACCATCATAGAAGTATACGCTGATAAAATTTTAAAGACTTTCTGAGACGTACTTTTTTTGTAAAGGTTTTTTTAGTGATATAGGAATCCGAACAATATGAATATGTTTACTTATTTTCTAGTCCAGAAGAGTGTTTCCTGCAAAAAAATAGGCTTAAAAAAATGAGCGATAGCTTATTTGACGCGAAATGCAAATTTGAGAGAGGCGTTTTGAGGATTTTTTCTGTCAATGAAAATTGCAATTGTTATTAACAAAAAAAAAAAAAGAAGCCATTTCGATTTTTGATAATAACTCAAAAACCATAAGAAATAGCGGAAATTGCAGAAAAGATCCTTAAAGAGGAAGATATTTAAAAAAAGTCTCGACTCCCGGAACTCTATCTCTACTATTTATAATTTTAATTTATCACTAAAAATGGGCCTCCGCGCGACCTTTTTAGTTGCACGCTCGAAGTCAAAACCAAATACGTCACACTAAATATTTTTTAAGGTATTAAATATTAAATAAACATTTTGGTAGATTTAGAAAGTTTTAGAGAATTTATTTAAGTTGAAAATTTAAGTTAAAGGTAATTTTTCAACAAGTTAGACAATCGTTAAAAAACAAAATTGTTTCGAAATTTCGTCTTCATTGTACATTAAAAAAAATGTTTAAATAATTGCCGTAAAAAATTATTATAAACAAAATATTAAAATTTATTATAATTTTATGGCGTAATCTTGTTATGTATTTATATAAGAAGGGCTCCACGAAGCAACAAATTTATACGACAATTATTTAAGCATTTTTTTGGAAGCGTGTTAGTTTATTAACAACTTTGTTTCATATATTTTTTTAAATAATAAATAATGGTACTTCCCTCTAAAAGCATTTTTATGTTTTCCCATTTTTTTATGAAAAATGATTCTGTCGTAAAATGAATATTAAAGAGTTTTTATTTCTTGTGCTCTCTATCCGCGGACACACTGTATATATTAGTGATGTAACGAATGTCATTTTTTGAACATTTGCAAATGCGAATATGAATGCGAATATTTGCTACCGACATTCGCGAATGCGAATATTCAGTTTTGTTCAAATTTGGCGCCAAAAACTGATGAAAATTTCATAGAATTTGCTTTTGTTTGTTTTCATTGCATTATATATTATTTGTCTTATAAGTTGTAATAAAAATTTAATTGTTAAGCTTCCTTGCCCAAAGAAGAGTAAATAAATAATACCAAATCATAAATTGAAGATTGATAATGTGATTACAAGGTTAAGTTACTTTTTCTTAGTTTGTTTTATTTGGGTTACTCTCTCATTTTACTTTTTGGAAAATGGGACCCTCTTGTCCGGGTCCGATATGGGGTACCCAGCCAGCCCTATGGACCCCTATGAACTTGCAGATCGCCTTGCAACAAAAAAGAAGAAAACCCCCAAAAAACCCAAAAATCACAAATATTAATCTACGTTTCGGTGGCAAATCGGCGAAATGAAAATGAAAACAAACAAAAGGCGAGTAACCCAAATAAAACAAACTAAAAATGGATCCGCCACAAAACTATAGAACATATTTACTTTTCTTAAAAAAAAACAAAAAATGAATGGATTTTGATTTTAATAACATACTATTATCTTCAATTTTTTTTTCTGAAATTATATTGCAAAGCATTCGCAGAAAGTTTGCGAATGCCAATGCTTATATTAGTTACATAACTAGTATATATATATATATATATATATATATATATATATATATATATATATATATATATATATATATATATATATATATATATATATATATATATATATATAAAATAATGTTACATATATGCAGGGTGCCAGATTCGAGTGCATGCATGGGGATTCGAAACCGTAAGAGATACGAAGTCGGTTAAATTATGGCAAAGTTGCGCATTTAGGTGCCTAATAACATGCCGAGTAGAAGTTGTAAAATTCCGAGTACTTACGGAGATATCCGGAAAAAAAAAATTTGCAGATTTCGTTCTAATTTTTTTTCTGACGTTATTTAAAGAGATAGGGAAAAAACAAAAGACACTTTCACATGGCCACTTTTTAAGGTCTACAAAACAGCGTTAAGAGATTTTCCGTACGACGTTTCGTTTTCGTTAGACCATCATCAACTTTATTTTTTTAAATGCGGCACTTAATTGTTTATTGCTTTTTTTTGAAGCAGTTAAAATCCCAATTACAATTATGTGTAACACTAAATATTTTTCAGTTAAATAAACATATTTTCCATAAGAGACAATGAGTAAGACAAGGAACGCACATCATTTCTTATAGGGGCGTTCCATATTTGTTAATAAATATTAAGTGTTATACATTTTTGTAATTGGGATAATAAGAGGTTGAAAAAAATTAAATAAAAAACCCAGGTCCGTATTTAAAAAAATAAAGTTGATGATGATCTAACGAAAACGAAACATCGTACAGAAAATCTCTCAACGCTGTTTTGTAGAGCTTAAAAAGTGGCCATGGGAAAGTGTCTTTTGTTATTCCATATCTCTTTAAATAACGTCAGAAAAAAATAAAAACGAAATCAGCAAATTTCTCTCCGGAAGTACTCGGAATTTTACAACTTTCTAATCGGCATGTTGTTAGGCACCTAAATGCGCAACTTTGCCATAATTTAACCGACTTCGTATCTCTTACGGTTTCCGAGATCCCATGCATGCACTGAATCGTGGCACCTATATATATTATATATATATATATATATATATATATATATATATATATATATATATATATATATATATATATATATATATATATATATATATATATATATATATATATATATATATATATATATATATATATATATATTAACAATTAGATATTAATTTTTTTTAGGCGTATACGAGTTTTGTCAAAAAATAAAAATTGTTTAATTATGTGAAAAACTCATTATGTAGTTTAATGTAATTATTTGTATTTATTAAATGATTACAACCATTATTTTTCCTTCATGTTGAAATAATTAATACAAAGTAAAACGTGAATTAAAAAGTTGACAAGACATTTTATTTATTAATGGTGGATTCATTAAGGTATGTAGCAGGTATGCAACGATTTTACAAATAGTTTTTCTTAAATAACGTTTAATTGCCTTATCAGAAGAAAACGAAATTTAGTATGTGAGCTAATCTTATCAACGCCTTCAAAATAGTCTGATACAATTTTGTTGTAAATCAATAGGACAATATTTCAATGCATCAAAATTTACATGGGATTTCCTATGGCCAGTCTGGCGATGCACCACCCGGTATAATATATATATATATATATATATATATATATATATATATATATATATATATATATATATATATATATATATATATATATATATATATATATATATATATATATATATATATATATATATATATATAAAGTGTACGATTTACGGTTAGTTATTTTGTAATATATCGAAATATGGTGCATTTTTTAAAATAATTTCTTGTCACTAGCATATTATTCTTTTCCTGTAAAACAAAAAGGGAATAGGAATCGATCCTAACAGAAAATTTATTAACTTCAAGGGCAATCAAGTTCAGATGAGACCCATGTCAAAATGTATCAGAGGCAAAGAGTCTAAGAAAAACCCACTCTTAGATTTTAATCATATTGGACGTGAGCTGTAAGGGTTACGTCAGGTCTGGCTTTACTTTATTAATATTTATTTGTAACATCTTGGTTAAACATATTTTATAAAAATTTGTAAAGCAGTCATCTCCTGTTAACTTCTGATAGCTTTCTTATATAAATATTGAGGTAAATAAAACTGTATAAAGAATAGTTTATATTAATTTTTGTGAACATAAAAATTTCTAAATAATAATAATTCGTTAATAAAAAAACCTGTTTAATAACAATTACTTTTAAAAAATATTTAAAAAAACATTAATTTTATATTTCTACCTTTATAAATAAAATGGATACTAGTATAAATATTAAGAATTATAAATACCGATATTAAAACAAATAACATTAGTAGAACTTAAAAGTTTTCATTATGGCGCTCTTAAAATGCATTATAAAACAGTTATGAAATTAGATATTTAAATTTAGTGCTTAATTTGTATTAAATTATTTTAATTTCTATTACAAATTGCTTTAAATAGCCTTTTTGCTATATAAATGAATACATACCAATTTTTAATATGTAAATTGAAAGTAAGCCTTTTACTTTTTTAAACATTAACTTGGGATTTTGGGCAGTTTTTGATCTTTATCGTACAATAGTTTGCAAATCAGTTAATTTATTGTACAAACCATTGAAAATGGCAACTTAGGCCATTATTTGTACAACACAAATAAACTTTTAATTAATTTGTTGCAAAGATAAAGTTAAAAGGTCCTATTTCGCTACTCGCCAAACACTTTATAGCATGGGTCTGCTTCGGTCCTATTCCGAGGGTGCTTAGTCTAGTGTGCTTAGCCTATTGAACCCTATGCACTGGCAGATCACCTAAAACAGGGAAAACCAAAATCCCAAAAAACCTAAAAAAATATCTTTGCTTCGGAGAGAAATCTACCACCCTTTCCAAGATAAAATAAAAAGGTCCTAGTTTGCTACTCGCCAAAAATCTTTATAGAATGGGACTGCTTCGGTCCTATTCCGAGGTGGTTAGTCTATGGAACCCTATGAACTGGCAGATCACCTGAAATAGAGAAAACCAAAACCCCAAAAAAACCTTTAAAAAACAATATTTATCTTTGTTTCGGTGAGAAATCTACCACCGTTTCCAAGATAAAACTTAGGTGTAAAAACTTAACTAAAAATTAAATGATAACTAAAATTGTTAATTGTTTATTTTATAAAAGGAAAAAAAATATGACGTAATATCATAAAGGGCATATTAACCTGTTATAACAGCCATGACCTTAACTAGTAGTGTAGTGAACAAAAAACCATTAATTTAAAACAATTTTTTACAATACAAATTTTTAAAACAACTACTCACACCTGTGTTTTTTCAAATATAAATTCATGATTTTCTTTTAAAAACTACCATTTATTTTCTTCTTCTTCTTTCTGGGAGCCGCCTTGAGTCACTACCGGAGGCAACGCAGCTTCTTGGGCTTTTTGTGCCTTATCTCCCATTACCTTTTATACCAATCCTCCCATTAGTCTTGTTCCTTTTACAAGTCTGTATAACCCCGAGACTGGTTGGTTGATATATTCCTGTGGGCTCATTTTAGGTTGCCTAAATAATGCCTGTCTTTTGTGATTCAATGTTTTACATTCGCACAGGATATGGTGGGCTGTTTCTTCTTCCTCATCGCATATTCTGCAATTTGGGTCCGCAATGTATAAGCCTTTCTTGTGTAGTTGTCCTCTTAGGTTATCGTGCCCTGTTAGCAATCCTACCGTTATGCGAAGTCTTTTTCTACTTTATCTAAGTAGTTTGTTTTTTTGATAGGCCCCTTATGAAGCTTTTTTCATTTCTTATTCTGTGTCTTATTTGCTTTTGCACAGAGCTGTAAAACATATATTTTTGTTTGAAATACAGAACTATGTGTTCCTAGTGGAATGGAGAATTTTGAATTGCTCATTTCACTGTTCACGCCCGCTCCAGTTTCCTGCTAGGTTTTGGAACTATCCGTATACCAGATGATAGGGAGATTGGGTTGCCTCCACTCACTTTGATCTGGAATTTTTACCTCAAAGTTTTTGTTGGATAAGTATTATGGAATTTTCTAGTCTGTCTTCTCGTTCAGGATTTTGCCGCCAACCTGACTTTTTATGTTGTGTCCAAACTAGCGTAAACACTAGTTGGTTTTTATTTCAGTCGGAAGTAGCCCATTCTTGCCTCTTCCATCACTATGAGGTTAGGTTGTGGAAGGTCTAAGAGACACTTGCTGCTGTTGGAGTTGTTTTAATTGCTTTTGTTGCAAGCAAGTCTGTGTACCTTGGCCAGTTATGTAACAGAAGAAGAATTTTAGCTACTTTGTTATGGAATTACGCGAATTTTAATTTAAAAAAAAAGTAAAAGCAAATAGTTCAATCTTAAATACGGTTAATCTAAAAAACCAAACTTTAGTTTTTAAACCATCATAGTAGACTGACAACGTGCAAGAAGAGCATAACATATTAAGTAGAGATGTTCTATAGTTTTGTGGCGGACTCATGTTTTAAAAAGTTCTTGTTGGGTTTACTCACCATGAAAGTTTTTTCCCTTTCTTGATATTCTGATTAAGTATGTAAATAATCTTAAAACTAAAATTTATAGAAAACTTAAACATACAAACAGATACTTAAATTTTAATTCAAATCACCCAATAATGGTAAAAGAGCGAGTTATAAAAAATCTTTTTGATAGAATTAAAATAATTTGTTTTGATCAATGTAAGCAAAATAAAAAATAATTTTTAAAAGATATGTTTAAAATAATCATCTACTTAATTTTATAAATAAATGCTTTTTATAATTTGCGCAACCAAATTTAAGACATAATTAAAATAGACCTATTACAAATTTATTTTTACCATATATTCCCAGCTTATTAAATAAAATTCAATGAAAAGACAAGAAGCTTAATATTCGTACTATCTTGAAAACATAATTAGATCTCAAGTAATAAAAACAAAACCATGCAATATAAACGGAAACACAAAAAATGCTAATTATAAGATCCTTTGTGAATGTGAATGTGAAATTTTATATAAGTGAAACTTTTAGACCATTAGCCACACGCATAAAAGAATATCGAACATACATTAAAAACAAAGAATTCCACAAATCACACATCTGTCAACGCGCATTATTTGATAACAACCACATATTAAACTGGAATGTCTTTGCATATATTTTTGCAAAGAAAACCTAAAGAAATTTAAAATAAAAAATGCATATTATTAAACAAAGATAAATGTGTAGCATCCATGTATGTTTATTTAAATAATACATGGTTATCTATGCTTAATGCTAAAGTAATTTCAGGAAAAATCAATTAATATACCATCCTTTCTTTGTCTTTTTAAAAATAATAAATATACCAGTTAAAACCAACTAATATGTTATTTATGACAAAACTTCATAAATTATAGCTAAAAATTTTAGAATCTTTTACATTTGATTTTAAAATACTTACCAATAAAACTTTAATTTCTATTTTACTTTTTATTTAGGTTAATATTGATAATGCCACCGAATATAGATAAGTGTTTGAATTTTTTGGGTCTTTTTTCTGTTTCAGGAAATTTGCCAGTTTATAGAGTCCAATAGGTCTGAGCAAATTCAGTCACTCGGACCGAAGCGGTCCCATCGTATAAAAACTTTTTCTGGAGAGTAAACCTAACAAGAGCTTATTACAATACATTAAGTAGAATTTTTTGTCAAAGAACCGCTTTAAAGGATAGCTCTTATATTTAAATTAAAAAATGCAAAAATTATAAAATTAACCATTTTAAAATGCAAGAAAATACCTTTAAATTGCTAAAAGGACTGATTTATTATTAAAAAAAAAGACTTGTACTTATGTGATTAAGACGCAAAACAAATTTTTGCTATTAGATCTACGTAATAAGCAACAAATTGTAAAAAAAATTTTCGTACACATACCATCTTTAATTTATTATTGGTCGGAAATGGGAATACAAAAATCAGATTAAGCCCCTAGGAATATTTTGTAAAGGCACTGAAAAAATAATATGATAGCCACTTTGGCCCCTATTTTGTTTTTATTTTGTAACTAAGTGCCGGCTTCGTCTTGTTTTTTAGCTTAAATACAAATACACTGGTGTAATCAAACTTTATCAAGTTGTGATCAAATTAGGTTAATTACTAAATTATCTTTCTCTTTCTTTTGCTTAGTTACAGAAAATACAGTTACCTAATAGTGTATGTAACAGGCTATCAGGATACGGTATTTTTTTTGATCAGGCTATTGCTTTTTTTATTATATTTTTGTATAATTTGGAAATAATATGGGTCAGTATAAAAAAAAATGTTAAAAAATATGTAATTGTTACTTTAAATTAAAAATATTATTCCTGAATGTAAAAGTAAATGATATTTAAGAAAAAAATAATAAGTAAACAGAAAATATATACGAACAAGAATCATTCGGCAATCGATTATCATATCAGAATATAATGGCTATTTTTACTAATAATATTTGTGAAAAAAGGAACCTAAAGGTATATTTTACAAACATTATTTTTACATAAACATCTCTCATGCACAGCGTGTTTTTCAGCGCTCGGGCAATAAAGTACGTCCACAAGTGTCAGGCAGTAAGTCATTTAAAATTATACTTTATGACGGAGTAGTCGTAGTTAGTAGTTGTCAAATTTTTAACCAGTTTTCTACTATTTTATTATAGTCCAGTCAGTATGTAAAAATAAGGCCCGTTTATGACGTTAATTTGTAACCGGTTGAAAGGTGTTAGAAGTTGTAGAGAGTGATTACCTGAATATTACTATATAGTCTTAGACTCAAAAAAAGTGTGCAGGGTTGGGGGGAGGAGGGTTAAAAGTGCTAAAAACGTGTTTTTCGCTCTTGCAAGCGACATTGTTAATTTTCGAGGGGTGTCTTCAAAATGTTATTTTTAGGTAATAAAAAACTTAAATTAATTTGGTCAATTTGTTTATAAAAGGATGCAAAAAAAACCGTTAAAAATATCCATTTTTTTAAAATGTTGATAATTGTTGCAAAAATATTTTTTTATCCTTTTCTTTCAAAATTGTTTTTTTAATTTTGAATTAAATGTAAGGTTCTAAAGCATGATCAAATAATTTGTTGCTAAGATAATTGAGTTTTACCGATTTTAGAGCCCTAATCTATTGGGCTATATCCTTTGTGTTTATAAATAATTAAGGTCTTACAAACTGCCTTTTGCTTTTTCGACACTTATATTCTACTAATTTAGATCAACGTTATAAAAAAATAATAATCAGTCTTTTGTTCTGAGCGTTAAGAAAAATGTACCATTTTGTTAATAAACAATAAGAGCTGGAGCGCCCCCTGCATAAGTTACGAACTTTTAACTTAGAAATTCAAAAAACTGACTTAAAAACAAATATTTTTAGAAAAAGAAGAAGCAACCAGTAGCAACCGAGTTAGCGATTTTTCTTTAAATAATATCCTAATTGTTTATAAAAATTAAGAATTAATTTAGACGACATTCGATAGTATAATACTTGAACTTCCCCTGGAGCCATATAGAAACATTAGAGGTGAATCGAGATACACATTGGTCCTCAGTTCATAAAAGCGGCATTAATCTAAAAATCTCGTGGGTGTAAGCTCTTAAACGTTAGCCTTTTTTATTGACGGTGTAAGTAAGAAAATCAAACAACTTTTACTTGTTAAAATTAATTTTATGGGAGCAGTTTTTCAAGCGTATTTTGCCTTTTTAAATATTTTTTTTAATATTTGACAAATTTTAGTAAAAACCTACTTGTCATCATATCCTGTTTTATCTTATAAATGTATTGTTTTAACAATAATTTTTAAAGTGCTTTCTTAATTATTTCACCATTGTTATTATTTTATCTTAGTAAATAATTGATATTTTTAAAATTAGAGTAACGTTAAATAACAGTGCTTCAAAAAAAAGTTTTGTTAATTGGTACATAGCACTACCCATCTTTGGTTAACAATATTAGTTTGTTAAAATAAAATATGCACGTTTCGTTACTTCGGCAACGTTGACAGAACTGGGGAAAATAAAAAATTTGGCACACACGGGACCTTGTACTTGGGCTTTATTCAAGTCTTTGTGAGGGCTGTCATAAAGAAAAAAAAGATACCCTTCAAGAAAAAGAAATTTGATATTCATGAAAGCAATTTGGGTATTAAGTATTTAACTAGGTCCTATATTATTGTTAAAATATTTTGTTGGACAAAATAAGTTGCTTTTTGCGAAGGTAGACTATACTACCTAAAGCAATGTTGTTGTTTATGTCACAAATAGGGTCCGCATTTCATAAAAAACTTTTTTATATATCGTTTCATGCGATTTCTTTTGGGTGGGCTTTGCTAAAATTTTTGTTAATTAGTGTTCAAAAGTTTAAATTTGACGAAATCTTTTAAATAATACCAGTACAAATCCTCATAATTCTTCCCATTTTAGTTTAATTCGTCAGTATTTTCAATGGATCACAAGTTTAGCGCTGTTCCAAATGGGATCGAATAGGCTTTACCAAAAGTTAGAGGTTCTGCACGGTTGAAAATATTATTTTTATAGGAGACAGTACACAACACATAAGGTCTGTTCGTTATTTAGTAATATTTTACACTATTTTACACTTTTTGGACCCACCTAGTCCTTAAATACATCTTTCATACAAACGATTACGTAAAAAGAAAATAAAATAGTGTAAACTTTTTCTTAACAACAAGCAGACCCATGTAAACTTTCCAAAATCAATATATTTTGTGTTTTAATTGAACGTATGTAGTAATACAGTAAAATTTGTATTAACGGAAACCCTTTTATATCGGCCACCTGTGTTATCGGCCACTTTCAAGCTAACAAAAACCTACTTTATCTATAGGAAATACTCTATATAAATACCCCTAGATAATGGACACCCTTATAAAACAGCCACGGCCAGAAATATCTCAATTTTTATAACCTATTTCAGGTAAATCAACCTTTTAATATTGGCCGAAAATTCTTTGGGCTAATTTGTATTTTATTATTTTATGATTATATTCTGCAAATTTTAAAGGTGAAAATACCCAACAATAATATACTAACGGCCGAGTGATGATCGCGTTGTTAAATTTAGCAATGGACTTAGCAATTGTTAAAAGTTAACAACGGTTTAGAATGTTTAACAAAATGTCAGATTGTGACAGGTTGCCTACTAAAATCATTGAATAACACTGACAATGACCTTTTGTTAAACATTCTAAGCCGTTGTTAACTTTTAACAATTGCTAAGTCCATTGCTAAATTTAACAACGCGATCATCACTCGGCCGTAAGTGACATAGAAATCCGAACACCCAGTTTAAATGATTTCATTTTAATAAAATTTTGTATAAGTACTTAATGAAGCATAATAAGTAAATGATTAAAATATTGCATTGCTTTAAAGCCCTTTTACCTTTAATAATGCGTGGATGCACCCCGATGTGTTACGCATTCTCCAACACGTCTTGGCATGCTTCTGATCAGTTGGTCAATGTCCTCCTGTGGTATCTTATTCCAGGCAATCACCAACTCCTCTCGAAGTGCTCCTAGAGTCTGAGGAGGACGTTGCAAATTGAGCAATCTCTTACCCATCATATCCCACACGTGTTCAATTGGGGATAAGTCGGGAGATCTTGGTGGCCATGGTAACAATGTGACATTATTATGTTGAAAGAAGTCTATTGTAAGTCTTGCAACATGTGGTCGGGCATTATCTTGTTGGAAAGTTGGATTTGCCAGGGGGTCAAGATATGGTAAAAGATGGAGTTCTAGAACTTTTAGATATAACGCTGCGCGGTCATGTTACCTCTGATGATGATTAGAGGTGACCTGGAACCATAAGCTATAGCACCCCAAACCATAACTCCAACAGTGTGATGAACATGTCTTTCAACAAAAAACTGTGAATTCCTCCTTTCACCACGTCGCCTTCCAACCCTGGCTCGACCATCGTGGATGCCTAAACAAAATCGAGACTCGTCACTAAAGACAATACTGTTCCATTTCTGAGTCCAGAGTGACCGTTCTCCGCACCACTTAAGGCGATTACATCGGTGTTCTGGACTTAAAGGGAGGACCCAGTGTGGTCGGTATGAAAACAGGCCAAAATTTCTCATTCGTCGGTAAACAGTTCGCATGCCAATAGGTCTTCCATGTTCTGCAAACCAGTTATTTGCAATGGACCTGGTAGTGGAGAAAGGGCCTTAAAGCCAATAATCTCTTCACGGTCTGTTGTTCTACGGCGGCGTCCAGTGCCCCTTGCTCTTCGCGTACGGCCTCCTTGAAGCCATGCCTGACAACACCTAACCACCGTGTCTACACTTCTTTGCACTCTAACTGCAATTTCCCGAAAAGAAAGTCCAGCAGCTGGATTCCGTGCATTATGGAAATCTATTAATCGACTCGTTTCTATACCACCCGCATTCTGCGCTCACAAATTATCGCTTGAAGTCGACAACAAATCTCGCTACAAAGCGTGGCCTATTGACATGTCGTTTTTATTTAAATTGACAAGATTGACATGTATTTGTTAACATAACCTAAATATTATTATTTATTAATTTATTCTGTAATTCTGGTATGATTCCGTTGGGTATATAGTGAGCCATATCTTTGTTTAGCCTAAATAATTTAATAAATCTTGTAACTTCAATGAAAAAAGAATCACTTTCCTCCCTTATAATCCTCCTGTTTAAATTTTCAAATCGAAGGTCTTCCAATCTTTCCTCCTCTTGGGCTGCTAGTATGTTTAATTAATTAATCGGCAGCATAATATTCTAATCTTAATTAACCAATTCCTTTAATTTACCTTTCTCTTTTAATCCAAAGAACCAAACTAATTTTGTCACACAATTTAAATTTACACCCAAAATGCCAAAGCCAAAATGGCAGCTGACAAAACTTAAGATAAAAAGTAACTAGAAATCACCAAATGTTTTCCGTATGAATAGTAGTTGATAGTAGCACGGAATACTAACGAAAGCAATTATCGTTATTGGGCATAGATGTCGATTGTAGATTATCTAGATCTAGAAATCTATATTGCACGGAATCCGGCCGCAGCTTCCCGAAGTCCCACTATAAGGCCCCTCTCAAACTCACTAAGTTGACGAAATCGTACAGGTCTCCGTACTCTAGGCATCGTAACCAATCGTAAAGAATGTCAAGAACCAAAATCCGCCAAATTTGGATCTTTACTGCGGCTGCAATATTCATTTTTAGATTGTTAGTGAATTTAAAAAAAAAGCAGTATAAAAACCGAAATCTCAGACTGATAAGGCTGCAAATTCCATCAATTGTTATTTTCAGTAAGATAAATAAATTCACCAAATTTTATTAAAATAAAACCATTTAAACTGGGGGTTCGGATTTCTATGTCACTTAGTATATTTATGGCGAGGTTTAAATAGCATTAGTGGCTATGGGGGGATTATCTTCACATTTTATTTTTAGTTGTGTCTTAAATCAATAAGAATAAAGGTTATCGTGTTCGGAATCGCAAAGTGTTTGTTTGAAGGTGTTAATTTAGAACAAAAAAAGAAATTCCCGAAGTTGGAAAGATTGGTAGTAGTCTTCTATAATTGATTCTGCAAAGCAAGAAGTAAAAATATTGCAATATCTGGACTGTTAATTAAACAAAAAGCACTTGAGGCAGCAAGCAATTTAAAACTGGAAAATTTTGTAGCCTCGAATGGTTTAACAACTGTTACCTGGCCATACAGGTCACCCTTCTATAAAGGCCAATTAATCTTAATTTTATGGTGGCCATTATAGACAAGTTTTACTGTATTTATTTTTTTTTATTTAAGGTAATGTCAAAATATTTCTAAAATATGTTTTTGATTAAAATGGCGCATTGGAGAAACCTTTAAAAAATTCCAGAAATAACTAACAATTTTGTATTGTTTCAGTTAATTGTAGTTATTTAATACCATACCTGATAATAATATAGACATTTACGCATTTGCAAAAAAATGAGTAAATATCAATTTGAAATATTTAGTGATAATAACTAAATTATCTAACCACTTTTAAAAATAGTTTGGACAAGATATTTAAGTGCGTTGTATATCTAACACTTAAAAATTAGAAAATTAATAAAGATAAATGGTGTAAAAAATTAGGTGCCTAATTTTTACCTCGCTGAATTAGAGAACTTCTATGCATGTTTTAAAAAATTTCGAATTAATAAAACTTTTATTAATTTTTGGATTTTTTAGTAATTTTATTTAAAATTATTCATAATATAGTTATAATAGCAACCCCTGTTTGTCAATTTAATTCTAAATTGACTTTATCCCTTTTTTTTGCAAGGGTTTTAAAATGATTTATTACTTTTTGATAAAATGCAAAAGTTAAATAATCTAACTGACAGGTGCCTTTTATAACAGACTGCGCTTCACGTTGGGCTCAGGCAGAATCTTTAATAATGTCATCTCAATAAGATAGGATACCTAATCATTTATGACACTCATTTATTGTAAAGCATAAAAAATATAAATGAAAAATTTAGAGAAAGCATATTAAGTAATAACAGGCGAGGCAAGGCGTTTAAAATAAACCGCATGTAATTTTACAAGTTATTAGCTTAATTTAAAAAATAATCAGGCAGAATGGTATGTTTATTTATTAGGATATTGACCAAAAATAAATTGGATAATTAGAAATTATAATTCTATTATTAAAATGTTTTTGGGGGCCTAAATGTAAAAAAAAATAATTGTGCATTAGTGGGGCTCTGCCTATTTTTGGCCATAAAAAATCAAAAAAATAGAGATATTGACATGTTTTTTTTTCAGTTTGTTTTTTTTTACGGCGCATTTACGAATCTTTAAAGAAAAATTCAACAAAAAAAATATGTGTATATTTTTATTTTGAAAATAAAATATTTCATCCATTTGAGTTTAGCAATTTCTAGCGATTTGTTTAATATTTTTGTGTAATATTTTTACTTTTTTTTGACATTATTTGTAAAATAATGTCAAAAAAAGTTAAATATATCAAAAAAATTAAACATGTTGATTTTACACCCTTAAAAAGTGAAGCCGCAATTCTACACAATTACCTAAAAAAATTACAAATTAATAATAAATTTGGGCTTGCGTTTTTGAGAACGGATTAAATTTGTCATCATTTTAAAAATTCAAAATTATCCAGAAATCTATGCGTTTTGGTAAAAATGGGTAGAAAATGAAATTTTTTATCAAAATGGTACCTTATATGTCAGACAAATATATTACAAAATAAATGCAAAAAGAAATTTAAAAAAGAATTATAATAAAAAGTTTTTTTTTAATTTTTCCACAACTATTTTCTAAGAAAATTAGGTATCGATATTACTTTACAAAAAAGACAGCTGGCGTCTTGATTTTTAAAATGAGCTTGCCTTAAAGCATTTTCATGAAAATTAAGCTTATCAATAATCTTTTAAATTTTACAACTTTTTATCCATTTTGGTAAGTCTTTCTTTTACATAAATTATTTTTATTTTTTATGAACAAAAAGGATTTTAAACCAAAAAAAGTTATATCAACGCTTTATTTTAATACTAAAAAAAAGTTAAATGATAGTTATTTTACTAAACGGGATTGAAAGTCTGTTTTAAATGACTTAATCCTTATTTCTACTAGCGAGCTAGATAGCTTGTATATGTTACATTTTTAATACATATTTTAAGATAATTTCGATTTTTTAAAAGGGTGACAAAACCTCATTTGTAAAAAAATCCTAAATTTAACAGCACTTTGTATTTTTTTTTTATTTAAGTACTGCAAAACCTTAACCAATCATAAAATTTGTGTTTTATTTAATGTGATAGTCAATAAATCAATATTTAAAAACAATTTATTTGGGCAATCAAGAAAATCAAAAAAAAATTATAAATTTTTAGCAATATAAAACTTAAATTTATAAATTGTAGTACATATTTATTTTTTAAATACAATTTGTTAGTATACCTGATGAAAACTTAATGATATTTTTTTAGCCGGCTGAAGGATATTTTAACAAAATATTATTCATAACATTGAAAAATGGGGTTATCTCCGTAAGATTTTAATTTTTTAGGCAAAAAAATCATTTCATATATTTTGTTATGTTACATAAATATGCATGGTTTAACCTATTTACTTACTTTGTACTACCTCCGGTTTGACCGGAAATGACTAGTTTTTTAAAATTTTAAATGGCCTGTATCCTTTTTTTAAATTTTAACTGGATATGACGTTCGGAATACAATGAAGCTTAACATGTAATTTTTTAACATTTCTTCTTTGCCTTGTGATAAATCGGTACCCATTGTAAAAATCAAATTAATTGCCATTTTTTTAACACCATGTAATTAACGGGGTTTATATCGCTTTTAGTTAGAAAATACTTGTCAAAAAATCCAAATAGATTAGACCAATATTTTTTTAGAAGATTTAAGGAAGAGGTTAAAAGGCTAAATCGTAAAAAAACACTTTCTTTAGCAAAATGGCTTAAACAAATTTATTTCAACCTTCTGTACATTATAGAGTATGGTTTCAACAACATTCTCTAAATTCATTTGGCGTCTTTAAAAATAGATGATTTGCGGTCATCATTGTATATCAGCTGAAAATTATAGGAGATCAAAATCCATTAGAATTTTTAAAATTTAGTCAAAGTATCATTAAGACCCTTTTCCAACGTTTTTTATTTTTTTATTTTAAAATTTTTAGTGGTCATTCAAAGTAAAAACTGCGAATTTTTACCAAAACTCTCACCATTTTAGGGGTAAAAACCCTCTTAAAGCAAAAAAAAATCAAAACGAAACGGAGGGTGGAGGGAACTAAATTACATGGGAAAAATACCAAGTACCAAGTTTGAAATTAATTGGTAATGTAGTTTTTTAAATGGCAGTGATCACGGTTGTTTAAAAAGTAATTTTGAGATAAACGCGTTCTTAATTTTTAAATCTTAAAAATAAATTTAAAAAAATCAATTTACATTAAATCATCAATTCCAGCTTTATAAAGTAGACTTCCTGCAGTAGACTTCCTGTGCGATGTCTTTAGCAGTTTTTTTTCAAGTCAGCTCTGTTGATATTTGTCGACAAGGAAAGACTTTTTTCAAAAGAGATAAGACTAATTAGTCAATAACTTTGGGAGTTTTGCCCTGATCGACTTCAAATTTTGGGAGTATATTCTCAAGATGTTTAACTTAAAGAAAGGACAACAACAAAAAATCTTTTTTTTCTAAGCTTTCGCGTGCTGAATCCATGTTTGTTTTGACTTCACTTCTGAGTTGACAGAGGCGACATTAGAAATCATTAAACCCAACAATGCCGCTTTGTTTTCACAACAATGTTTTATGCTTCTGTATTTAAAAAATCGATGGATGACATTTTGTTGTTAGACTTGGAAAACACTAAAACAGTTTTTATAAAAATTAATTGAGTAGATTTGAAATGGATTTAATGGATGATTATAGATAAAAATGTGTATAAATTTTGTGTGGCATGGTTTTTAGCGCTTCTTTAAGGGAATTAAAAGTTAACTTGCGCGCGCTTAAAACCTAGCTACCGCACTTATTATACAGAGTGTAACATAAATATGGAAAGCTCGAAATACCTCCCACACCGTTTATCCAATTTTTATGAAACTATGTACTCATAGGTTCGAAATTACGCCGGATCGAATGGTGAGCTCCGCGTCGTTGCCAAGTTTACCGTTTTTCTGAAATCGAATGGAACTTCGTTTTTTTAACAAAACACCCTGTATTTGATTCAGTTTTTAAGTTCTGCTTAAAATTGTGTATACTTTTTGTATAAAGTATTTTTTCTAACGATAACAGTTTTTAAAAGCATTAAGATTAAAGTATTACTAAATGTATTTTACCTACAAATACAAGAATAAACAATACAGGAGGCAATAACTTATCAATAATAAACAAAACAAAATTAAATCAGGTGCTTAAAATGTTGCCCATTTACTTCCTGGCAATAAGCTAAGTTCTGCGTAAAAGCATGTAAAACATTTAGAAGGCTGTCAGTTTCCTCAATTCTAATGCCCCCCCTTAAAATGACCTAATGTGTTTGTTTAATAAATAATATTTTTTAGGAATGTGCGTAGGAGTGTTGGGTCCGGTACTAGCAATATACATCGCCGAAACGTCCGACCCAGTTTATAGAGGATTTCTTCTTCCATGCTTATCTCTAGCACTAAATCTTGGAATAGC
The DNA here is from genome assembly GCA_019359885.1 of Listronotus oregonensis. Taxonomy (NCBI): domain Eukaryota; kingdom Metazoa; phylum Arthropoda; class Insecta; order Coleoptera; family Curculionidae; genus Listronotus; species Listronotus oregonensis. The sequence continues at coordinate 80,806 of JAHBCN010000307.1, forward strand.
TTTGGCTCACATTATGGGTACTTATATGAAATGGGAGCTAGTGGCCATATTAGCTTGTATTTACCCAATTTCTTGCTTTGTTTTAATGCTCTTTGTTCCCGAGTCCCCAACTTATTTAATTAAAAAAGGAAAAGTTGAAAAAGCAAGAAGGGGATACATCTGGTAAGAGACAATTATTATACTATATTTATATGACTGTCAACTATAATAACAACTAAACGTTGTAATTATAGTTGTTGACAAGAAAAAACTGTCTACTGATAAACTATGAGTTTTGTTTGGATGTTAAAACAAAGACGTTAAATTAAGGGTAGTATAAAGGTAATATTTATCATGACAACATCCATTGCTGCACCACCAGCTCTCTTAAAAATCCCGTGAAATGCACTATTTGCATGTTTCAGTATTGGTGGATTTTGGGGTACCCACGGTACTTGGTACTGGGGCTTTTTAAAATCCTTTGTAGGCTAATAAGACCTATATAGATAGATAGAATTGAGACAACATGATTTTCGTAATCTAGAGATGTTAAAAAGTAAAGTCCTGCGAAAATCTCGAGATGCGTTCTTTCTACGATTACCAAGACTTTTTTGTAAGAAAAAAGTAATAACGATTAAATGTATCTAAACTGGAATTCTATAAAAAAAAAATTAAAATATTTTTTATAAGTCCTTGAGCCTAATAAAATAACAATTTTAAACTTGTTTGAGTATACAAGCCATTACAAACTTTACCAATTTGATTTGGAAAGTTCTCTAACGTACGTTTTACCATGCACTAACTAGGGTCATTAACTACGACACTTAAAGTCAATTTATAGCTTTACTTTATTATCAATGATTTAAAAAAAAAATTTACATATATAAAATATAT
>JAHBCN010000307.1:82898-215225 GCA_019359885.1 Listronotus oregonensis
AAACGAAATCTTACACTTAAGTATCACTTAAAGTTAAGGTTGACCTAAGTATCACTTTTGCAAACCGCCGTTAAAACCTCAGAAACAATTTAACGATCCCGATTGTCATTTGTTATTTGGCAGTAAATTTGAATTTTGTTACGTCGGTTGACCGAAAGTCCCCTTAGTTGTCGAGTTTTAAAAAATTTTATTAGGATAAAATGTTTAGAATTTAATTTTATGGCTATGTGTAAAATTTTGAGCCATGTATATATATATATTTATGTTAGTAGTTGTGAGTAAATAAGTTTAATAAAAATTAAAAAAAAAAACGCTTAAATAAATATAATTAAATTTAAATTAAATGCTTGTTTAACAAAAAATAAAAAATAATAAAAATTATAGAAATAATTACACTGAAATGAAAGCTCAAGTTAATTTTATGTTTATATATAAATGTCCTATACACCGAGAGAAATCTAAAATAAAATATAAGTGCTTAAAGTAAATAATTTTTTATTATAAATATTATTTTTTATTAATAGCTGTATAACAAACTTACTTTTGTAATCAAAATAATTTTATAAGATTTGGTAAGTTACTGCTGTTAGGGGTAAGATAGAACCAATTGTAATAGAAAAGGGAAAAGAAACATTTGTCTTAGCACCACCCATTAAAAAATTGCACAAACATATTCTTATGATAGCGTTAAGTGACCGATCCAGTCCGTCAAATTTTTATTTTATATTTGTTTGAAGTTGCTTAAGAACACAAGTTTTTTGAATGTATGTATGTTTATATATAATTTGTAGGTAAAAGAAATATCTAGTAAGCAAATGTAATAGTTTGGTGTGTTTTAATGTTGTTAGGTCAATATTTTACGGATTTCACCTAGTATATATGTATGTATGTATGTATGTAAGTATGTATTTTATGTATAAATACAGGGTTACCTTATTAATTTTATTATTTTTTTTCGGTTTGTCCCTTTAACTTTACAATGTTTACAACAAAGAGTATCTTTTAGTGTAAATAAAAATGTAAGCGGTTCAACAGAGGTTTGTGGGTAGGCTAGGGATGGCTAATTGAACTTTTAAGATCTTGTCTTAATTTCAAATTAAGATCAAGACCAAGCATCACCTTATATATGAGAAAACACTGAGTCACAGTATTTAAAGTTAATTAAGGGATAAAAAAGTAAAATACTTAAACTTTATTTACTTATCGGATTATCTTTTCTTTATAATAACCACAGTAAAAGTAATAAAAACTAAGAATTGGTACTTTAAATTGATTTACCCTTTATTTTACATCAAGAAATTGCCAGTGTCCTAAAATTACTTAAATCAAAGCAGGAAAAAAGTTGTCAAGAAACCGCCAAAAAAAAAGCAAAATGTTTTTCAAGGCAAGACAAGAAATTGATCGTCAAGACAAGATTGCTTGCCTTGGCCACCCCTAGGTACTGGTATAAGAATATTTTTCAAAATATAATCATGACACCGATGTTCTTAAATGTTTGATTCCCATTTAATACCTAACATCAAATGTCTATTAGCACTTTTAAGTTGAAAATGGTGCAATAGAGCACATAAAGAAACAACTCATGTATATTTTGTTATCACTAAAAGAGAAAAGAAGTAAAAACTTGCATGGTGACTAATAAAGAACCATTTTAAGCATCTAATTTAGTTTTCACATATTAATAATTATTTACTAAGGTTTTTTAAATTTTACTAATCTTTAAACCTAATTTATTTACATATTAATAAAATACATTTTTTCTTGTAGACTAAAGTGCAACTGAAGAAATACTATAAAAAACCTATGTCAAGTTTTAAATAAGGATTACAAAAAAGATTCACAAAATTAAAAAAAATTAGTGGGGTGCTTTTATTTTTTAAATTATTATTATAGTAGTGCCTAACCGCAGGCTCCTGGTAAAGCAATTAAATGTTTATTTACACTTAAACATGCTTCATAATAGACACTCAAAATATTTACAATTTGAAAAAAATTAAGATATTTCGATTACCTGGTAATTACATAAATTCGGGAAAAATGATAAAGTTCAACACTCATTTGGGAAAGGAGACTTTTTTTAATACATGTTATGTTAATATAAACTTTTTTCATAAAAACAGTTAGGAAACACGACCTTAAATATTTTATAATTTTTATAAAACACCCTGTACATATTCATAGAAAGTATAATATAAACTAAGGTACTTAATTGTTTTATTTTTTTAGGTTTAGAGGTAGCTCCGATGAATCTAAAAAAGAACTTGAAATTTTAGTTGCCAAGCAAGAAGCAGAAGCACTCTTACCTAAAAAGGGCTTTAGAGATTATATAGAAACTTTAAAAAAGCCTGAATTCTATAAACCATTTTACATATTAGTTGTATTTTTCATGACAATGCAGTGGTCCGGTAACAACCCTATTGCTTTCTACAATGTAAATATTTTACAGGATGTTTTGGGAGATACTTCCATTGATGCGTATACCTCAATGTTAATTATGGATGGTATGAGGATTTTAGCCTCTATTTTAGGATGTTTTGCTCAGAAATTTATGCGGCGCAGAAGACTTATGATACTTAGTTCAGCGGGGACAATGTTATCATTATTTACACTTAGTGGTTTTCTATTTGCCGCTAAGAATGAACCAGATATTACAAAACAATTTTCTTGGATACCTCTCGCTGCATTAGTATGCTATGTTATGTTTATTAATGTTGGGTTACTACCACTGCCATATGCTATGAGTGGGGAACTTTTTGCCCAAGCTTCTAGAGGCTTGGGTAGTGGCTCTGTTACTCTACTGAATATGACATTAATGTTTGTGTTAGTTAAAATAACACCCTGGTTATTTGATACTTTAAAATCGAACGGCGTGTTTTTGCTGTTTGGGTTGTGTTGTTTAATTGGTATGGTTTTACTTATTATTTTGCTTCCAGAAACCAAAGATAAGCCTTTACATGAAATTGAAGATTATTTTAAAGGAATTAAAAAGGCAAATCCCATGGATTCTATAACTGGAATAAATAAATTGTAGTTTTATTTAATTATATTTGAAAATACTCCAAAAGAATAACATCTTAGCTAATGAATTATTGTATTTAAATGGTTAAAAATATTTTTTAGCCTAACATAACTTAAGGCGTTGAATAATTTTGTATTTTGTATATATGTATCAGTATAAAAAGTAATATATTTTTGTAAAAAAATGTAATTTTTTTTATTGACCTAATTAGATTTCCAATACCTCTAATAAGTACAGCTTATTTAAAGCATTGCGCATGGTACTACTGAATTTATTGGTACTAAAAAGTATCGAAAATTGTATTTTTTTATAAATAGCTATAAAAGGTCAGAAATTGGAGGTTTTATAATATATTTATTTTCCTTATTTTAGTAACATTTTCATTAAAAAAAATATAAAACCAAATAGTCAAGGTTAAATTATGTGGCGGTAAAATTAAACATTTCATATTTTACATCCCTTATCATTTCCAAGATTTTATTCGTGAGGAACAAACTTTATTTATTTTATATAGGTATCACAGAGCAGACAAATTCATTTATTTTTAATTCCCATGTGTTTAATAAACCCCTTAAAAAATAATGTTAAGTTTAAATAATTTGTATCAAGATAACGCCAAAATTAATCATTGTTGTTAAAAACTAAGCCAAAGTTTAAACACTGGCTTGTGAAACCAAACAATTTTATAATTTAGCTAATATCTATGGTTTTAAAATAAAAAGGTCTGATTTTTTTACCAAAATATAAGCTTTTAATTCCATATTTTAGCTTGCTTAAAAACTATTATTACCTACTAAAATACATTTCATTTTTTCAGTAAAAATCCTACTGGCTGCGTGAATTTTAGAGCAAGTAAAGCTTTTTTAAGCAAGATTGCGTAAAAAAATTTTAATTAAGCCACATTACTTTATTTTGCAAATAGAAACAAATGTGTAAAATAAAAAAAAAGTAATTTTGAGTCGCCAGCTACAGCCAACCCACCAACGTTTTCGCAGACGCGCAAGGGAAAGCCAAATGATTTGGCTTTTTAAAATTATTCTTACCCATATTAAGAATAGTAAACTGCAGGCGTCGCCTATTGTATTAGGTCTGCGGTTTACTACATGTGTCTAGTTGTCGATGAAATTGTAAAGTGCAGACGTTGTTTTTGTTCTAAAACTGCTTTGGTTTATAAAGTTGTATTTCTATCCCTTTAAAACTATGTTGTTTTCCACTCTTAAATATCATTTCTTAGACATCTTATAATATTATCTTATATCACACAAACAAGTCACTTATATGCATCATCTTTAGGTAAACTGCGGACCGCTCGGGCCCGCAAGGCTCGATGGGCTCGAGCGGTCCGCCCAGCATTAAGCAAGCCCAAAAACCCGTTATAGTAAATGTTAGTTATGAAACAAAAAGAACAGATAAAGGTTTCGACAAAAGACAATCCTATTATTTAAATGTCCGGGCTCAGGCAAAGTTCTTCTGTTCACCGAACGACGCCTGATCTCTCGTAGTTCTGGTTATTTTGGATATTTTTTGACAATATTGGTACAGCAGTGGAGATTTTGATAAAATTTTGCACAGATATACACCGAGGGTCAGCAAGTCAAAACGACTAAAAATGACGCCCGCGTCGATTTTGTTTGGGCATCACAACCTTTTTAGTGTTTTCCCTGGCTGGGTTTAGTTTTTCTTAGCTGTACAGCATTCCCTTAAGTAAACACAATTTACGGCATTTTATTTTTCATGAAATGTCTTACAACTATGCATTAAAGTTAATGAAAATAATATGCTCCTAGTGTCTTAAACTTCGCTTTAAAATAATCTTTTTCTTTTTAAATTTGGACTCGAAATTAAGGACCAATTTTTTAAGTGAACCTGGGATATTTAATTTAATGTGTTTTTTTAATTACCCTATAGTGTATAGTTTAATAAAATCCTATTAAAATTGCTATATGAAAAAAATACACATTGGACAGTGCATAAAAATTTATAAAACTTCGCTAAAATTGTCACTACGGCGTATGTTTGAGCTTTGTATGTATACTTTTAATTAATTATTAAAATTATTGTTTTTCTTATGGTGTAGGTTCTTTGTGTAAAATAAAAAAGGCCATATCAGACTTTTACAGGATGATTAAAATTTATAGATAGAATAGATATTCTAAATATCAGTATTTTACAATCCCTAATTTTATTTTATTTTCACCAAGTGGATCTTTGTTTCCTAAGTTACTTATTTTTTATGGGATTTTAAAATAATAAACCAAATTATTTTCTACATATATTTTTTTACTACATCAGGTAAAAAATTGAAAACGTCGCGACTCCCAATCAAAAACAACGCTGGTTTTATTTTTAGGGGATTGGACATTGTGGGCCCTTGGTGTACATCTGTACAAAATTTTATTAAAATCTTCACCGATGTATCATTATTGTTGAAAAATACCCAAATAGTACCCAACTATCTTTTTTGTAGCATATAACTTGCGCGTATTGTATCCGCCGTATATTCTTTCTATGTCTGTTAGTCCGGGTAAATCTGTAATTTACCCGAACCTATATGTACCATTAGAAACAGGAAAAAACTTTTTTTTAGCGAAATGTATGTTTTAGGGGTGTAGGGTTAGAAAAAGGGTAAATTTAGCCCTTCTTAGCTCTTAAATGTAATTTCTGATATTATATTTAGATTCAGTGGCTCAAAAAACCATCAAGAATGGGAATTTTTTTAAGCAAAATGTATTTTTTAGGGGTCAGGGTGTAAAAAGAGATGTATTCAGCCCTTCTAAGATTTTAAATGCAATCTTTAATATCATATTTGAATTCAGTGACCCAAAAAAACCTATATGTATAATTAAAAAGGGGAAAAAAACTTTTTTTTAGCAAAATGTATGTTTTAGGAGTGTAGGGGGTAAAAAATCCCGTTTCGTAGTATCCAATATCCCTTTCCGACACTTTGTAGTTTCTAAAGAGAATGCAAAAAGTTTCATCTCGATTCATGTAGTTCCAAAATCATTTTTGGGTTTAAAGTGTTTTTTAACTAATTAACCCGTATTATATAATAAAGTAATTCGTTAAACTATCGTACAATGGCGAATCTACGACTTTTAATTTTTTGATCTAAAAGGTGAAACATGGGATCCATACCAATTATACACCAAATGCTATTGGCCTTAAGGAGAACATTTGGTAAAGTTAATTTTTATTTTAGAATTTAAGAAAAGAAAGTTGTTTTTTGGATGCCCCTCTTTTCAGGAAAAAATTGGGCTTTTAAAGGCAAATTCTTTATTTGAATTTTTTTTTTTCATATATTTAACCAAATTTTATGGTTAAATCCTAAATTTCGCAAAAATATCTGGGTTTTTCTTAAAATTAAAGGTACCTGAAATAATTGCAAATGAAAATTCTTTAGTGAAAATATTTTAGTCGCCTATGATTCTTGGAAAAGGGATAATTTTGCAGAATCTAGAATTTGACAATAAAATTAAATTAAATAAAAAAAAAATCAAATAGAGAATTCGATTTAAAACTTAGATTTTTTCTGTAGGGCAGCCAAAAAATTACCTTCTTTTTAGCAGATTCCATAATATTAATTTTCTTTATCGGTGTTTTTCTTGAGGTAAGTAGCATCAGTATATATTTGTTGTGGGGTCCATATCTCATTTTTTAGAAATTAAAAGTTTGAATTTCGTAGATCTGCCACAGCAATCGTATACAATTTTGCAAGTAATATTAAAACTTACTTTAGAAATTTAATTTATTATTTATAGAAAAAATATATCTCTGCATATGACCCGTTAAAACTGACCCAAAATATATATATTTCTTTGAAGTTTATTTCTTTTCCTTTGTCGCAGTAATGATTTTAATACAAAAACATCTATTTTTAAATTTCCCTACATGCCCACCCAAACCTTATTTGCTCTTTTATATGTAAAACAAAGGTAAGTCTCGGCAGACCGTAGGATGCTTCAAAAGAACAGATCCCATGGAGAAAAATAAAAAAGCATAAAATTTAAATAATTTACTTTCTGGTGACAAGAACATTTTCAAAGCCCTTGGCAAATTCGCTTTGGGTTTATTGATAAAAAATAATATAAAAAATTGCTTGTCAAGAAGAAGATGTTTTATTTTATTATTAAAATTTGGAAAAAAGCTATATCTAACGCAAAAATGAGCAAAAATGTTAAGGTCGAGGTAGTGTCTAGTTCTTTCTTCAATTATATCATGCTTGTTTTAATAAAATTATTATTATTAAAACTATCGTTTATGTTCATGTTTGTAGCTAGCTTGCAATATATGAAAAAGCATTTTTAACATAGGTGGTTAAAGTTAATACAGTTAAGAAGTAATGAAATACAAAAAAATAGGTTTAGATTAACGTAATAATAGGCTTTTAAAAATTAACAATATTTGGTATTTATTATTGTAAAATAGAATTTGTGAATTATAAAAAAACGTTTTTATTGTTGCAATACATTAAATATTATTATTTAAAAATAAAAACATCTCAACAATCACTTAAAATGTCGTGGTACAGAAAGATATACAGGAGCTTCTATAAAAATTATAAATCAGTTTAATCCAATTAGCTTCTTTAGTCACTGAAGCTTATTTAATTTACTTAGTTTAACCGTTAAATAAACTGTCTAGTATCAGCGGTATTGGCGTTTTCACCAAGTGATGGGTTAATTCTATAGCCTAGGTTAAAGAAATCACGAAATGGGCTTAGCACTTGGTAGTCTTTACAAATAATAATTGTTTATCAATTTCTACATTCTGGGCAGACTGTTTCTTCTGTTTTTTTGATAAGTTGTTTATGGGTGTGTCCTATTCTGAGTCTTGTTGCCATCACTTGGTGCTTTCTTGTTTTTAAACATTTTTTCTTAAGGTTTTTAGAAATGATATGATATTTTACTGCTTACTGGTCCAGGTGTTCTGCCATTAATCCATGATTCTTGATTTTATGTATGTTTTTATATGGCTGGCCGGTACTGAACTAAATCTTATGCCGTTAGGATTTCTTATGGCATCGCAAGCTGCTTCCTCTGCTTTTTCATTTTCTTGTATGCCGACAGGTATATATTTGTATGAAGATGGTAAAACTTTTGTCGGACTAGTTAAAGAATGGAGTGTTGTGGGTATTGCTGCTTAAATTCTTGAATTGCGCTGAGGGAATCAGTCGCTATAGCAAATTTGGTTTGTTCCTGTTGGCTAATGTTATCCAAAACTTTTAAGTTGCATAAGGTTCTCCAGTTTTTTAAATTGAAAAATAGAGTTTGCAGTTACTAGTGGCGATCCTACAACATTTTTTTTTATTTGGATGTCTCTTTATAAATATTGGGTATATTAGGGAAGTGTGTTTTTAATAGTTATATTTCCTAGAATTTCCGAGTCTTGCAAAGTGTTAATGATTTTAAATCTTCATGTCTTATCGTAATATATTTTTTTATTTTTTAAAACAAAACCAAAACATACAGTAGTCCTCCAGGATAAGCTAAATACCCATAAGAGCGGTTTACGGTTTATTTATTTTTCTTGTTTTTTTTTGTGGTTTTTGAACCAAAATTTTGAATCACGGAAAAAGGATTTAGTAAAGTAAATAGCAATTAGAGCTATTAGGGCTAGGCAAATTTTCCGAGGGTTGATTTGTTGATGCTAGAAGAGGTATCTTGCATCGAACAAAGACTTCTGTTGAGCAGAATTTAGAAATGCTAATATAATTATAATCATTTAAACCTGATAGATAATAAGACGTAAATCCCCAAAATTGGCTCTAAATATAAATATACATTTTTAGACTAAGTTAAATTAGCCAATATGGTATTAAAATGTGTTTGTTATTTATTGTAACATTAAGTTTTACACCTTAACCAAGGTAATTATGTATACCACACTATTTTATAATTGATGAAATAAAGTAAAATCTTACATCAAAGTGATCTTCACAGAAATATATTAAAGGATTTGGAAACACAGATTTTGAATCTAGGCCTGGAAGAATAAGCCAATTTTTGCATCGTTTGTTATGTGAAACGTAAACAAATAACTTTCCGGAGTTTTTATTGATGTGTAATAACATTGAGAGGCCGCTCACCACTTACACACTTTACAATTTATTGTTTAAATAAAATAGCAAAATGTAGTATTTTGTCTATTTGTTCTGAACTCGGCTACTAGATACACTAGCCTCGAGAAAAATCGTCAAGATGTCCAAAATTATATAGGCTACTTAAAATCCATAAAGAAGGAGCGCCGATACGACTCTTAGTAAACTCATTTGGCTTACCAACACAAGCACTAGCTAAATGCCTCGCAACAAGTCTCCAGCCTTAGGTAAAACAAGCAGAATCCTACGTCAAGAACTTAGCCATCTCCTGGAAAGTACAAGATATATACAATTGGACCATCAAGATGTACTAATCAGTTTTGATCCTACGTCCCTCTTTACCTAGGTACCTGTCTATGAAGCTTTAGACTTGGTCACAACAAAATACGGACTACCCGAACATATAATAGACTTAGCCGCACACTGCCTCAAAAACACATATTTTATGCATTTAGGACAGATATATAGACAAGCAGAAGAAGCACCGATGGGGTCACCGTTGTCTTCTGCACTTGCTTATCTGTTTATGGAGGATTTTGAGACCAAAACCTTAGCCACTTTAACCAAAAGTATTGCTACGATATGTGGATGAAACCTTCGTAATCTAGCCACAGAAGAATAACTAAACCTCTTTCTGAAACATCTAAATAGCCAACATCCCAATATAAAATTTTCTATGGACAAAGAACAGAAAATCAGCTACCTTAGCTTGATGTACTCATGATGAAAAAGATAGACGGATTGCTAGGGTACACAGTCTACCGCAAACCAACACACAATCCATTGTCCTTTATGACAAAACGTCATAAATAATAAAAAGTTCTTAAAATTTCCTAAATTTTGTAACAAAATATTTACAAATTTAATTTTAATTTTTATTCTATTTTTTATTTAAGTTAGTCTTAATAACGATGGTAGACTCGCCACCGAAACGTAGATCAGTGTTTAAAATTTTTAGGTTATTTAGGGTTTTTTCTGTTTGAGGTGATCTGTTAGTTCATAGGGGTCAGCAGGGCTGAGCAGGCTCAGTCGCTTTACCCCGAAACCAGGACCGAAGTTGTCCCATTTTCTAGAAACTTTCCAGGCGAGAAATCCCGACAAAAACATATAGTAAAATATTTCCGTGTTTTGGTGCTTGAACACCATTGACGAAACTGGGGAATAAATTGGGTTAAATATCTAGAAACCCGGCACCCACGGTACCTAGTAGTTAGGCTCCTTATAAGCTTTGGATGGCTGTGACAAAGATAAAAAAATAATGTATTGATTTTTGTAATACCAGGTGGTTTTTCACAGTGTCGTGTTTTACGATATTTAATAGCCAATCTTATATTCTGTTAGCGCTGACGGAGGCATTAGCTAAATAAGAAAATATTTAGTTGCATTTTTCGTCCCCTGCTGTAGTACAATTACCATCGTGATTAACACCTTATATTTGGTGTTCCAATTTAAAATTTTGGCACAAATTAAAATTAATTATACTTAATCAAAGTAACGTTGATTACTAAAAATATTTTTCGAAAAACCCCAAAGGTCTATTTTTCTACACAGTACAAAGCCAACACAAAACCACGTTAAAAAAGCACTTAATTTATAGCTAAAAGTATACTTTTAGTACAATAGAAATTAGCTTTTTATATTTAACGACGAGAGATATTTTATATTTTAAGCCCGCATTGTTCGTGAAGTTTATTACTTAAAAATTTGTCCAAATCTCTTCTTTATTTTTGATTTTAAAAAATTAACGGATAAGTTAGTGATTAAAAACGCAATTTATGTTAAAACAATAAAATGTTTTATTGCCACTTGTACAAATTAAGAGTATTAACTTTGTTTTTTTTTAGTTTTTACGAAAAAAAAAATGTTAAGGTATATTATGTGTTACATTACATATAAAAAAAACTATAGGAAATTAAAATGCTTTTAATTTAACCGCAGAATAGGATGAATAGTTAAAGAAATAAAAACTTAAAAAGTAATATACGAAAATGTTTAAGCAGTAACACACAACTGCCTTTTTTACCATTTAAAATAATTAATATTTCAGTTGCAACAGAATAATATCTTTCATGACATTATTATTAGAATCTATATACTTTTATATTAAAATTTTAACAATTTTAATTTTAATTATACAGACCCACAAAAAAAATAAGTGATGTGTGTTGGATGTTGGTCTAGGATTTTCTTTTTTCACCAAACACGAATTTTAAGTCAAAATTGAGGGTCAAACAGTAAAAAATTGAGAAAACACCAAAAAACCGACGTACATTTAACGGCAGAAACCTGCTACCACGAAAAGTTTGGACTACGACTATATAAACTATAAGAGATGCAAAAAAATTCATAAAACAAAAAAAAGCTTTTCAAATTATGTATATAAAAGTTAAATAAACATTTTTAATTAGATAAATAATAAAGGAGATATTAACGAAAATGTAATTTTGGCAAAAAAATTCAGTTCAAAATAAGGGAATTTTTTTATATAAAATGTGATTTTTAGGGTTTTTCAATAAAAAATCATTTATTTTATATATTTAAATTCCAAATTACCTAAAATTTGCAAAAAATATCCAAAAATTAAAAAATATATATTTTCCAGAGGTATGCCTTGAAAAAATCCTGAAAATTTGGTTATTTGATTATAACTCAAAAAATATTGCATATAACTTAAATTAAAAGATTTTAAAAATTCATTGTTTGTGTCATGTTAAGTTTCGTGTATCTTTTATAGTTTTTAAGAGATTAACGTTTTATATTTAAAAAAAATCGTTAATTTCTGAAATTCCGCCTTTTCTTGATTATTTGCGGTTTTTGACTTCAGATTCGTTTTCAGCGAAATAAAATAAGCCAGAAAATCCCATTCCGACACCCAGCACACATTTCTTATCTTTTCTTGTGGGCCTGTGTTATTATTTAATTTTTAGTTAAGATTTTGTACAGGGTGGCGCCTTTTCGTTGACCTTACAGGGTATAGCGAAAACTGAAAGAGATAGGACAAATCTGATTGCGCAATCTCGATTTCGATTTTTGAAACAAATTCAATGGTGAAACTAAATCATGGATAACTTGATTCGTTTTGGAGATACAGAGTGTTTTTCAAATTTTGTCAATTTGGCCAGGCACTTGTAACTCGCTTGGTATTAGAGATAGAAAAAAGTATAAATAGAAAAGTTTTAGGGATTTTTGCGTAGAACTCAGTGGCGTACCTATAAATTTTTTATTGACTTTTATTTTTAAGTTATAACACAAAGTTGGGTTTTTTCAAATGGAACACCCTGTATATTTTTTTAAAAATGGATAGAGCTTACAAAGACCAATTCGATGATATATAGTTTGATGGGTCTGTCTGTAACAGATGTTGCGCAAATTGGCAAAAACCTATAAAAATTAAAATATTTGAGACAAAGTTGTTGTTTTTTAATGGGACACCCTGTGTATTTCTTTAATAAGTAATGCAACTGACAAATATCAACCAAATGATATATGGTTTAATGGGTCTGTGTTCAATAGATCTTGGGCAAACTGCCAAAAACGAAAAAAAAATCATATATCCGATCCTTGCTAACACTTATTTTATTATTTAACCAATTTTCTAACTTCTATATAACTAAAATTTAAATTACGAATAAAAAATCCAAGACTAAAATATATATTTAATAATTCATACTATTAAACCTATGCCTAAACTTTATATAAAAAAGTTTTGATATTGCTGTGTTTATCATGATTGAAAAAGGAAACATTTTCTAAAGTAGGCTTTGAGTATAAAACCCCGTATGAAACAAATGAAACTGACGTACTAGTATGACTTATTTGGAAGCAGTGATATTATTTTATAAAATGGAGTTTCAAAATTATGAAAAATTTAATATGTTGGAATGTTACATTGAAAGTGGAAAAATAGTATAAATGCATTAAATCTGTATTTTAATAGATATCCAGAACGAAGGCAACCAGGACAGAAAATGTTTGCCAGATTAGTAAGTAATTTGATTTCCTTTGGATCATTTCAAAATCCACGTTCAAAGACCTATTATAAAGAAAACAGAGAGCTGGAAGAAATGAATACAATAGGGTATGTGTCGCAGAACCTACTGCATCATCCAGACAAATTTGGTATTCTATTGGTGTTAATAGAAAAAAAAGTAAAAAATTTTAAAACGCCACAATTACCATCAATATGTTTATAGAAAAATCCATAATTTACATCCGGGTGACGCAGAACGCCGTATCACATTTTGTTTGTGGTATCTCCGGCAATGTGAACAAGATCCAGAGTTTTCCAGAAAGATAATATGGACAGATGAAGTTCGAGTAACTAGTGATGGACTGTTTAATCGCCACAATAATCTTTACTGGTCAAACGGAAATCCTCGTTTGACAGTAAACAGAGTCAGACAAGGGAAATTCGGTTTTAATGTGTGGTGTGACTTTATAAGAACAGAATTTTGTGCCATTTTGAATTTGATGACAATCTCACAACAGACCTTTATTTAAATATTTTGGAAGAAAATTTATTAAATGAGATAGATAATCTTCCCCTTCTGGAAATGAATAATGTCATCTTTCAACAAGACGATAATTCTTGCCACAATGCCCGTGCCGCGAGGTTATTTCTTGATGAACATTTTCCCAATAAGTGGCTAGGTACCAATGGTCCAGTTAGGTGGCCGGCACGGTCACCTGACCTTACCCCTATGGACTTTTTCCTCTGGGGATTTGTTAAAAACGAAACCTATAAAACTAAGAGCAACAATTTAAATGAATTACACATGCATTTTAGGAACAGTTTACAAAAGGTGTCCAACTTGCATATATATAATGCTTTAAGAAGTGTCGCTAAACGTTGCGAAAAATGTATAGAAAATAATGGTGTGCAATTTGAACATTTGTTGTAAAGGACCTAAATATTTCGTAATTAAAATTTATAAAATAATTAATTCTTTTTTGTTTGTTTAAATTATTCAACTTATAATATTAGTATTACTGGTAATTATGTTAAATTTTAGTTTATCTAAAAATGTATTTTTTTTTAAGATAATTAAATAGTTCTCCCTTTTAAGTATAAATTAAAATTATATTGCTTCGTATCTTAATATTATTATTAATATGTTTTTATTATGATTTTGAGATATTAAAATTACATAGTTTTCATTTTTGGTTTTATTTAATTTTTTATGGTTTTTGTCAGTTTGGGCCAGATCTATTACACACAGACCCATTAAACCATATATTATTTAATCGATCTTTGTCTGTTTTATTAGTTATTAAAGAAATACACAGGGTGTCCCATTAAAAAAAAACAACTTTGTGTTACATCTTTTAATTTTATAGGTTTTTGCCAATTTACGCAAGATCTATTACAGACAGACCCATTAAACTATATATCATT
Source organism: Listronotus oregonensis (assembly GCA_019359885.1). Taxonomy (NCBI): domain Eukaryota; kingdom Metazoa; phylum Arthropoda; class Insecta; order Coleoptera; family Curculionidae; genus Listronotus; species Listronotus oregonensis. Next base: position 97,410 of record JAHBCN010000307.1, read on the forward strand.
AATTTGGTCTTTGTAAGCTCTATCCATTTTTTAAAAATATACAGGGTGTTCCATTTAAAAAAACCCAACTATGTGTTATAACTTAAAAATAAAAGTCAATAAAAAAAATATGGGTACGCTACTGAATTCTACGCAAAAATCCCTAAAACTTTTCTATTTATACTTTTTTTCTATCTCTAATACCAAGCGAGTTACAAGTGCCTGGCCAAATTGACAAAATTTGAAAAACACTCTGTATCTCCAAAACGAATCAAGTTATCCATGATTTAGTTTCACCATTGCATTTGTTTCAAAAATCGAAATCGAGATTGCACAATCAGATTTGTTCTATCTCTTTTAGTTTTCGCTGTACCCTGTAAGGTCAACGAAAAGGCGCCACCCTGTACATTATTTTTATCTTAAAAACGAAGGCAGACTTTCCACCGAAACGTTAATAAGTACTTACGTTTTTTGGGTTTTTTTTCTGTTCTAAGCGATCTGCAAGTTCAGTGAGGTCAACAGGGCAGAGCACACTCAGTCTCGGTACCTCGGAACCAAGACCCAAGTGGTCCCATTATATAAAATTTTTATTGGTTTGTACCCGACAAGGATCTTTTAATTCATTATTTTCCTTGCTTAAACAAGAGAGACTTTTAAAGAGAATAGTGGTTAACTTGCAGTTGAAAACGAACACCTGTCTTAAAATCTTTGTTATTAGTTTTTTTAATAAATCCTATCTAATTGCTCTTAAAGTGACACAAGAGTAAATTTAATTAGTTTGCAAAAAAGAAAATAATATATTTTATTATTATTTAGTAAATATAATATATAATATTATAATATAATATTAAACAAATAAAAAATAAGTTATGGATAAACTAAATTTATGTCATATAAAAAAAACAACATTTGAATTAAAGTCTGTGTGTTTAATGGCAAACCTCCATTAAAAATAGTTTACATGATTGCTTTGATCGACATAGAGGAAAACTTTAAATCATTTACCCAGTTTCGGTTCTTTCGTACAGAAGTTCATTTTACAAATCCAGGCTAAACTCGCTAAACTGCGCCTTGACATAGAAAATTGTAGTGCCTAACTATGTGAAAATAATGAACAAACTGTTAGTTGCAACCGAAGTCGGGACTAGAAATGGCCATTAATATTTGGTGGTTTCCATGCTTGATGTGATATTTGCGCTCCAAATCATTAGCCGTTATTACGGTAATTCAAATATATTTTATAGGTTACATTTTTTGCGTTTCAAGCAAATTATTTTAATCCTAATTTTCCTTAGGTAGCTATTTTTAAAAACGTATGAGCATACATATGCTTTTAATGGAAATAAAACTGTTTGCAAAAATAAGTAGTTGTATATTGATCATTGCTGTTTGTTAACAGTACAGGGTGATTCCTTAGTTAAGGCTTTTTTAAGTGTGTATAAAACTCGTTAAAATAAGCAACTTTTTTAGTATTATTTTTTTTAAATCTTAAAATAACAAAGCTTCATACATTTATTTGAAAGTGTGTCCAGTGCGGGCCTGGGCATAAAGAGTTAATTTCTTATTTACGCTTGTTTTTTGTCTTGTTATTCACACAGTATAACGCAGTTGCATTGCTTTTATTGGACGAGTGAGGATTATTTTAAATTTTAAATCATTGTTAAATTGCGAAATTGCACAATCCATGATTAGGTGGATATGTTCCTTATTTATGGAGAGTGTCGTTAATCTGCGACCGTTGCTTCGAGATTGTACGCGCGACGGTTTTCCTTGCGGGCTTATTCTGGACCCAAGTACTCGGGTGATTGCAAGTCAGGTCGGTAAAAAAAAAGTGGGGACAACATTGCGGGAAAATCACGTTCAACGTGTCCTAGTGCTTGCCCGAAGACTTTTTGGGCGGTGACAACTTACTTAAGACAGGACCGTTTTCGACACACTAAATAAATGTAAGTTCCTTATTTCTTAGTTCTATATACAGTTAAAAAAAAAGCGTCAACTTAGGGATTCCCCTGTATAAACCAGACAGAGCAATTGATATTCCGACATCGATATTTACCAACACTGGTTTGACAATGGCAACAGTGAACTGACTATATAACTTTAAGAGACATACCAATTCAAAGCGCCGTTTAATGACCGGATATACAGGGTAAGTCTGTGTGACGCCCCGTTTATTGCTTTAACTATTTAAATCGGGGAAACATGTTTTAAACAAAGATATTTTAGTTTCTGCTGCTCTATATTTTGCAAATAACGTTATGTATACAAGGTGTATTAGAAAGTCCAGGACCAAGTTTTTTTTTAAATGACTTCCTATATTTTCTGTCACATTTTTGTTTTTTTAAAAAAATTCTAGATATTTTTTGTCAGGCATACCATATCCATATTCGACTATTTACGAGAAATTCAAAAATTAAAAATCCGCTCATCTCTTTTTGCCGTTTTAAGTTTCTATGGTTTCAGCGATTTTTTGAGAGAGGCACATCCATTTTAACTGTAGTGAAAAATCCTTGCCTTAGTACATATAATATTGCTGAAGAATTGGTCATTAATCAAAGCTCAGTTTCACAAACACTTTGAAAACACAAATATCACCCATATCTCTCTTCACTCTTAACCAAGAACTACACGAAAATGATTTTAAAAATAGAATAAATTTCTGCATAATTTAAATAAGAAATATAAACTTAAACCATTTGTTTTTGAAAATTAATCTACTTACAGATGAAGCTTTTTTTCGTTGTAACGGGGCGGTAAATAGGCATAATACGCATTATTATAGCACTGTTAATCCTCACTGGATGCGTGTCGTTAACAATCAGAGGGTTTGGACTTTAATTGTATGGGATGGGGTTCTCGGATCAAGATAAGTCGGCCCACACTTTTTGGACGAAATTTTAACTGGAGATGTGTATTGACATTTTCTAATCAATGACTTACCAGCTAACTTAGAAGAGGTACCTTTAGAAACGAGACGTAACATGTCACTCTCCCCATTATGCTCGTAATCTTTAGGATTACCTAAATATATTACTGGATAGGAAGGGGAGGCCATATTAGTTAGCCAGCTAGGTCCCCAAACCTTACGCCCTGGAATTTCTTTCTTTGGGGTATGTAAAAGAAAATGTCTACAAAGGGCCTCCGACAATCCCAAAAGACATAAAGCAAAGAATAGTAGATGCATTTGACAAAATATCCCAAATTATCCTTAATAATGTCATAGAAAATAGTAAGAGACGGTTGCAGCTTTGCATAAATCAAAACCAAAACACATTTGAACATTAGCAAATAATTAGCAAAGAATATAGATCATGTATGTTTTTTGTTGCTTTAATTAATCTGTAAAAAAATTGTTTAAATTGTTTTTTCCTTGTTTGAGGTTTAGCCTATTTCTACTCGTCATGTGATATTTAAATACTTATTAATTATTACCATGGCTGTTTTGTCACTCTAAAAAAACCGCTTAAACCATAGAAACGTAAAACGGGATTAAAATATGAGCAAACTTTTTTCTTTTCAAATATTTTAAGAATAATTAAATATACACTTTCTGGTACACCCTGTATACATAACAATGTTGTAACAATATAGAGCAGCAAAAACCAAAATATTTTTGTATAAAACATTTTTTTAAATTTTAATCACTTTAGTAATGCAAAATTTGAACAAAATTTAAAAAATAAGAGTAATTAGGTAAATAAAAAAAAGTGATATATTTCCTTTATAGTGTAGTAAATTAAAAAGTAATGATTGAATTTACCCATGATAATTAATTTAACTTACACACATAGAGTTTACATTGCAAATTAAAACATTATTATATTCGTAGACCGTCATTGCACGGTAATTCGGCCGTAAAAAAATACCTTACCAAGAGTAAAGTATAATCTTTTTGTGTCACAAAAAACTTTAAAAGAGTAAGTATTTTAATTAGGTTCGTATTAGGACCGAAACATTTTTATATTCTTTTATTACTAGCTCTTAAGCTTTAAACAAGTTTGTATTAAAATATTTAATGTATCAGACACAAAATAAAATAATAAATTCCCAAATAATACTATAATAAACTATAATAAAATTGCACTTTATGTTTTTAAGTTTATTAGGGAAAAATAGAATAAGTCAAAAAATATAAAAATTGAGTTACTGTAACTTGAACAATAATTAAAATATTAACTTATTCTGTTTAAGCAGTTTGGCTTTTTTAAAAAAGAAGCCAGAATGTATTTAGTAAAAGTATCTATTTTTTAGAAAGGGGCACGCAGATATATTTGGTTCCAAGGTAAGGTTTTTTAATATATTTTCGTAAACTCTAAATAAAAAATATATTTTAATTTTTATAAGCAGACACACCAATTTTTTTAAATGTTAATAAATTAAATTTTAACTTTAAAAAACGAATTTTAATTATTTTTTTTTAATACTTATTCTGGGCCACCGACGGACTGTAGAGAATTTTTCTCTGTTTTTAGGTATTTTGAGGGTTTCTGATTAGGAAATAGTCAGTACAATTCCTCCACAATAGAGCAACACGTAATGCTACTCTTATGGATCTCTCAACAGTCCAACATGAGAGGCCTCGTTTGTCTAGACGGTGGAACCCACTGCCCGCAGAAGTTTTTCCTTCTTCTCCAAATCTCGAGTGCCGTGTAACTGAACTTCCTCTATCCACACTTAGGACACCCACGGCAATGTTAGTACTTAGGCTCTTGGCTCTTAGAAACAGTTGTTAAAAAATGGTAAATCCGACTCTGTCCATAAAGCCAAACAAACGAAAGTTACAAGCTTTGATAAAGATGAAAACTTGGACATATATTTAAAAAGCAAGAATACTATACGCTTAGTCTGTAAATTTGTGTACACATCGTTTCTATTTACATTTTTGTGTACACAATTAATTTAATATAAACTAGGGTAAAATTCATTCAACCTACGCTGACTTCGTTAGACATTATTATATCCAAAGCTTAACAAACTGAAAATAATGACCATACCATTAGTTGCACTGGACTGAGCGCTTAAGAATCTTTTTTGTATTTTGTTGCTTAAATGCATAGAATTATTTACGTTTTTAGTTCGTTAACTTGCAAAATGCGAGTAAACAATTTCTACTGCTAAAATGTAGGTATATGGTATTGGAACAGGAATGTTGGTTATAAATGGATACTCCCCATGTTTAAATAAAAATAAGAACTATTTTTTTTGTATCGAACTTTCGAGTATATACTACCTACTATAGGCAGCTTTTTCACTCGGCCGTGCGAACAAGTGTGCTAGAGAAAAGGAAGAATATCAGTATAACCTTTTTTTTTGCTCCACGATTAGTCGGTGGGGAGGGGTATGTACCCCGGTACCCTGCTGGTTAGTGGGCGGTGTACATACTCCTTTCCGCCGACCAGTCAGGCAAGTGGAACTGGAGAGGAAGGTTATACTGCTATTCTTCTTTCTCTCCGCGCACTTGTTCGCACAGCCGAGCGGCAAGGCTGCCCCTAGCAGGTATATGCTCGAAAGTTGCAACGTGAATTATTATACCAGGTGTTTAGTTAAGGGCGCCTCCTCATATTTTGATTAATTTGGCAATTATTTTCAAAAAAATAAATTAATTTAATCGAGCAGAATAAATTATAATTTTAGGAAAGTTACTTAAGGACTTGCCTAATTTCACAACACTTCTATTACAAAATTGTGTTGTTGCCCCGCGTTATAGTAGCGAGAAAAACTCACCAGTCAGGTTGGCGGCAACATCCTGGACGAGATAACAGACCAGATGATTCCACAATACTTATTTAACAAAAACTTCGAGGTAAAAATTCCAGATCGAAGTGAGTGGCAGCAACCCGATCTTCCCGGCACGGTTGGAGACATCATCTGGTATGCGGATGGTTCCAAAACCGAGGAGGGAACTGGAGCGGGCGTGTACAGTGAAATGAGGAAATCACAATTCTTCATTCCACTAGGAACACACAGTTCTGTATTTCAAACGGAAATATATGCTTTACTGCACTGTGCAAAAGAAAATAACAGGAGGGCTTAGAAAAATAAGCGGATCTGTATAATAACAGACAGCCAAGCGTCACTGAGGCACTAGTAAACCCCAAGGTAACGTCCAAGCTGACATGGGAATGCCAAAAAGAACTGGAAGTTTTGGGAGAACGCAACAGAGTAACTCTCTTCTGGGTACCAGGACATTCGGGAATAGAAGGTAACGAAAAAGCGGATGAGCTAGCGAGACAGGGATTATCCACACCATACTTTGAACCAGAACCTGCCCTTGGAGTGACCAAAACCACAGCACGAGGGCAAACCAGGGAATGGATCCGAAACAAACACGAGGAATAGTGGGGAAACAAACCTCAGTAGAATTAGACATGGAAAAACGAAGGAAGAACTACTCAGACAAAGTAGGAATAGACTTCGCATAACGGTAGGGTTGCTAACCGGGCACGATGGCCTAAGAGGACACCTACACAAGATAGGCTCATACATTGGGGACCCAAGTTGCAGAATGTGCGACGAGGGGGAAGAAACAGCCTACCATAACTTGTGCGAATGTAAAGCATTGAATCACAAAAGACAGGCATTATTTGGGCAACCGATAATGAGCCCACAGGAATATATCAACCAACCAGTCTCGGGGTTATACAGACTTGTGGAAGGAACGAGACTAATGGAAGGATTGATATAAAGGATAATGGGAGATTAGGCACAAAAAGCCCAAGAGGCTCCTCTGCCTCCGGTAGTGAATCAAGACGGCTCCCAGGGAAGAAGAAGAAAAAAAAGAAGAAGAACTAAGGTTTATTTGCCATATTTTCCTTAATATTTATCAGAATTTAAAATTCTAATCACAACTAACGTGGGTTTAAAATATAATTTTAAAAGAATTTCTAGAAATTTAGCTGTGATATCCCCTCGCCAAAGGCTAATTCGGTAACTCTAAAGCCATGGGAAACAATTCGAATATATGTATAAAATAATGTTTTCTATGTTAAATTGGATAATAAGAACTTCTAGATCACAACTGTTAAAATTGCTTTAATATTTCAATTATTTAGTGTTATGGTGTTATTACTTTTGTTTTATTTAAATTAATAATTTAATATTATCACTATTATATTTTTTGGTAAATTATTCTTAAGAAACCCTAAATCATAGATGTACAATACCGTATTTAACAATAGTGATTACGTACGATGTATGGCTTTATTAAAAATATTTAAATGAATATTTTTAATAACTTAAAAACAAACGAAGATATTGGTCTGCAGTTTTCAGCAGGAAATAAGTTTTGATACTTCATTTTAAATAACAGAAAAAAATCTACCATTGTATTTAATATTTTTATTAAAACTCAACAAAACCCTTATTTAAAAAAAAATGTATTTGGTTTTTTTGTCGAAGCATATTATTGTTAATGAATTATTAAAATGACTGATTTTTGACAGATTAACTGATGTGAAATTAACAGTATTTAAATCGGTTAAAAACATTCTATAAACACCATTTTATTAAGGCCGTAAGGTTAACACTAAATTAAGAAACCCGAAATGTTAGATGTATAATACCGTATACGCCTTTAACAAAGAATGACAAAGTATTGATTTTCATTTTGCGATATAATGTTAAGAGCCTTTAGAAAGGGTATGACTTCTAAAGTAAAAATAAAAAAAAATTATCTATCAATTTTAATTGACTTGAGGAGCATAATTTGCTGCCCTATCACCTTCTGATATTTCTAGAACATCTGTAAATATTTAAATAAAATTTTTGTAATTACTATATTCGACTTTTAAAATATTTTAATTTCTATTACAGTTTTGTGTAAAAGATAAAAATATTATATTGATTTATTAAAAATCAAAATTTGAAAGGTTTAATGAAATAAAGCAAAATATTATTATACTTTCTAAGTTGTTCACACCGGGGTGAAAATTTTTTTTGATAGCAGTATTGGTTACTTAAACACATGACACCTACACAAATGACAGATACAATACAAAACCAAATCAATTCAGTACTTTTTTGTATGTCTGGTGGGTAACTTAATGGTTACTTGTGCAACCAGTTGGAAAAGCACTATTTTTCTTAACGAGCAGTTTGGTGAGTTTGAAAAATCGTATATATTTATGAATAACTTTTTAAAACTTATTGACTTTGTCAAATATCTTATACTACGTTTACACGCTTAGCAAGTCGCGACAATGCTCCACAAAACGCAAGCGTGTAAACGGGGTGTTAGTTGGCTTGCGTGAGCTTGCAAAAGCTTGACGCCGATCCGGGAAGATGTCGGTTTTTGAACACAAATCAAAGAAGTTTGCGCCAAGCGCTTGGAACTCACTAACGCACACGCAGCGTGTAAACGGCATCCAAGCGTTTGTAAAGGCTTGAAGCTTGTCGGCGCTTGCCAGGCCATGGCAAGCGTGTAAATGTAGGATTAGTTTTTATCACCAGCTGCAAAAATTTTTAGTTTTCATAACAAGTTAGGAAAACTAAGATATTTGACAACGTCAATGAGTTTTAAAAAGTGTCACTTTAAATGTCAAAATTAGAAAAAAAATGTAGAGAAGTTGTATTACAAAGTTAAACGATAAAAATAAAATCGGTCAAAAGTGATATGACTTTGCTTAATCTAGTTTCTGTATAAAAGCTTTATAAACAACACTCTTTATATAGACCCTGTTTGTCCAAAATATTTAAAAAATTATTAACTTTGGCATTATCCTGCAGTAAATGCGAACTTTTCACTTATATGCTCTATTATAATTGGGATCTCTCAGAGTAACATACAATATGTCATTATAAAAATTGAATAGACAATTCCCCACTTATTACCTTATTGACCAATAGAATTTGCATCCTTTTTGTCTAAACACAAATGCTATAATATTTGGGAACCCGAAATTTTCATTATTTTAAAGTTTATAAATATAGTTCTATAATGTAAGTTTGTACATAATATTATGACTGAATTGTGTTATCTGTTTAACTTTATATCCTGTTTACGTCATGGCTGGTCAGATGAAGTGAATTAAATGGGTCACGCCCGTCCAACTGTAAAATGGTCCTGATAGCATATCAGTCTACATTTATATACATTTCTCGGTCTCAAAGGCTTTTAATTTTGTGCTTGGTTAGACTAGATGGTATTTTTGCCCTTTTTACGTTATTCGAACAGTAATTTATTTCGTTGAAATTCGGCCGAAAAAAAAATAAAAAATAGTTTCAATTAACGTCGATTTATTTCTTGTGGTTTATTAAAAGGTTTTTATTGCAAGAGACTTTTTTGGTGAGCCCTGGATATTTAGTTATTTGTAATAATGATATAGTAGTATTATAATATAAGTTATGATAGAAATAAAGAAATACTGTAAGCGGTATCATTATACAAATTTTAAAATAATTTTGCCCAGTTTTACAATTGTCATTTTGATCGTTTCCTTTTACCGTATTTACCTTTAAAATGTTTTTAAAAAAGGTTTGGTTTTTAATAAAGTTTCTTATAAATTGTCAAGAAAAATAATAGTGTAAATACCCTATAGTCTAAGAGCCGAAGAGAGATCGTTCTTCACCCATCTGTTAACCGAATGAAACCCATTTTTTTGTTAATCTTACACATAAACAAATGCATTTTGACTATTTTAACTATCAAAATATGGTAAAGACTATTCTTAATTAAATTAACTTTAATCAACTTTTTTTTTAACTTTGACTATGTGATAACTAAATAAATTTTGTATAAATCGAAATTTTGAACCGTACACAACATGCCTAGCTGGTCTTGCCCGCTTATTTTTAGTCAAGACAATCTGGCAAGCAGGTGCTAACAGGTAAGTTTTTATAAGTGACTATTATAATACTATTATTATTTAATTATTTTTAATATATTATGCTTTCCAATAAAGATTATCTACAATTTAAAAATGTACTAAATATTACTTCCCTGATATCCTAGAATTTTTTTCTATTTATTTTCAACTACATTTTTACAAGTTTACATAAGAAAATTAAAAATAAATCAACAATTACTAACATAAAATTTTAGCGAATAATTTAGTAGCTCTATATTAGATATTTAGTTATTGATAAAATAATTATAATGCGTTCACGTAAATATTAAAAATTGTAAATTAAAAAAAATAAGTTTATTAGTTGTCACTTCGAAATGTTACTAGACAACCTTTGTCTTTCACTGTTCTATATAAAACGATCTTGCGCACTCTTTTTGATTTGACGAATATGCCGGGTGGCGAATTTACAATTCCTCTACCATTACAGTCAAGAGGGTGACTGAATTCGAGTAGTTTTTGTTTGCAGAATATTAGTTACATTTTCTAATCTATTACGGTATAGAAATTAACTGTATTGGTGTATGATTTGTAAGCGAAATTTTTGATTACATATTGAGTAAATGTCTAACCACAACTAACCACAGTGTATATTTCAAATCCTTATGAAAATGCTTATCAAATGGAGTAAAAGAAAATTGTTAAAGACATAAGAACTGAAAAACAAGAACTAAAGTTATTAAGAACCTAAGAACTAAAAAATCTCTATAACACGGGGTATTTACTAATATTACTTAGTAAATTATTTATTGAACAGATTTAAGTTATATAATATATATATATATATATATATATATATATATATATATATATATATATATATATATATATATATATATAACCGTTTAAGAGCAGATTTTTATTACAAATAATATTTAAAACTGCATAAGAATTAATGTGAGAGATGATACTACTTTGCGACGGCGATCACTGGAACGGGTTAGACTTTGTAAAGACAATGGCACACAAAATAAACTTACAAATTCTATTCTAGTATGGTCAATTTCTGTACCGTAATAGATTAGAAAATATAACTAATATTCTGCAAACAAAAACTACTCGAATTTAGTCACCCTCTTGACTGTAATGGTAGAGGAATTGTAAATTCGCTGCCGGGTGCAGCAACCATACTTTGTCTTTCTTTACCACACTTGTCGGACGATTCGCTCTCTCTCTCTCGCGCGCAACTGTGTTATAAACTTTAAAGCTTGACAATAGGTCACATGAACATTTTTTCGCTGGCAACAGTATATCAACGCGTTTTATATTTAATTATTATCTTTATTCTTAAATTATAATAGTTACTTATAAAAATACACCTGTTTGCACCTGCTTGCCAGATACTCTTGACTAAAAATGAGCGGGCAAGACCTGCTAGGCATGTTTTGTACGGTTCAAAATTTCGATCTATACACAATTTATTTAGTTATCATGTAGTCAAAGTTTAAAAAAAAGTTGATTAAAGTTAATTTAATTAAAAATAGTCTTAACCATATTTTGATAGGCAATATAGTCAAAATATATTTGTTTATGTGTAAGATTAACAAAAAAATGGGTTTCATCCGGTTAAGAGATGGGTGAAAAACGATCTCTCTTGCAAAAGGATGCAACTTGTGAGTTAAACACATCCAAAAAATTATATGAAAATGCGCCTTGATTTTTTAGGGTATGAATAGTTGTCGAATTTAATCGAATTAAATAGTTATGTCTGATTCGACTTTTGAATGGAATATTAGAACCATTCGATATTCGGACTAATAATTTCGAACTATTGAATAAGTTTCATTAATTATTCTGATTAATAGTTTAAACAATTTGAATATAGTTTTTTAATAATTGATTGTATTTATTATAAGAACGAATAGCTATTTAAAAATAATAATCGAACGAATGTAAACTTTCGATTAAAATTACGTCTTAATTAATAAAATGTTTCTTTTTTTTAAGTTCAATCTAAAAGGTTAATAATTAAAGAAAAAATTATCCAATATACTTTAGTATATTATAAGTAACCACCACAATAACTTTACAATATAGTGTGAGTTTAGTATTAGTTCTGAATAATCAGAAATTGAATAATATTAATTATTTAATAATGATTTCGAATAGTTCTAACTATTCGAATAGGTCGAACTATTTGAATGATTCGAACTATTCGAATAATTCAAACAATTCGAATAATTCAAACCGTTCAAATTTTCGAATATGTGATTTGAAATTCGAATCAAATAATTCGCATTCGATTTGCCTTGAATAATATAAAAATTTAAATATTCGCACACCCCTATTTTTTTGAATTTAAATAAATGAAAGATAATGTTTTCTTTCTTCTTGGTTTAAGTTTGGGTTTTTTCCATTCATCCAAATAAGTGTTAAGTATGTATGTACAGGGTTTCTCCTTATAATTTGGCATATTTTTAAAGGTATTTTTTAAAGAAATACAAAAAAGTGGTTTTAACAAAAGTTTTACGATTCTCTCTAAATATTTTAAATATAACATTTAAAAAACAACTGATAATCGAAAAACAGAAAAATCAAAAACATTTTTTTAATGACAATATAAAATCTTTGCGTTTTCCCTTTTTTAAAAATATATAACAAAGCCATTCTTATTTAAATTGTGATATTTACACATTTATTTCATTCTTTAAAATATAATTAAATTAAACATTAATTCAACTGAAAAAAAATGAATAAACTTTTAAAAAATATATGTTAAAAATATGACCAAAATTTTCTTAAGATCATTCTGAACGAGTAACTGTCTTTATAAATTATTAATTTAATTATTTAAATCGATGATAAAAATATTTAAACGATGAGCTATCCACATTATAACATAGAAGATCAGAAATGTTAAGCGCCCTGCCAGGTATATAACACCCAGATAAAGGAGGCACTATTTTTTTTTAATTAAATCAAGTTTAAATTTTATTTTAGTTAAAGTTTTAAGTGGATTGAAATGGGTACAGTTATTGGACCAAAAAAAAAATAAAATATCCGTGCCACCAGGCTATTCCCCATTGTCTTGAGGCACATGTGTATTAGTTTGTTTCATTCAATGAATAGAACATTTTAAATTAATTTTTAGATGGATCGAAGCTGGTATACTTACTTGTACTAAAAAATATTGTTATTAGCGAAATTTTTAATGGTTAAAATAACTTTTTTGCTTATATCTTCTTATTAAATATGTGTATAAATCCTGTTTTATAGAACTTACTAAAAGGCACAATTTTTGTTTATTATTATTTTTTTGTAACTCCTTTGGGTTTTGAACTATTTGCGTTTTTATTTTAAATTTAAATCGTTAATATCTCAAAAACTAAAAGGACTACAATTCATTTTATTTAAAAAAGACGTTGTTTTATTAGACTATCAATTTTAATATTATACCTTTTTTTCCTCTAAATAAAATCAATAGTTTTTCAGTTATATTAAAAAACAATTTTTCACGATTTTTTTAATGGTAAGAAAAAAGTTATTTGAACCCGCTGAGCTTAGGCAGCAGTAAGGGTTTAAATTAACTATAGTTCATAGTAATATAATAAAAAATGTTTCATGTGTATTTCTTATTAGCTTGGTTTTTTTGCGGTGGCCTCCCAAACTATTAATCGATCTGAATAATACTCTTTTTCGGTAAATATCTTTTTTAAACCCACCTTCATACTGATAAAATTACTACTAAGCAACTAAAATATGACATTTCTTTAATTTCTCAAAACTCTGATAATATTTATTTCTGTGTATAAATAAGGATAGGGTATTACAGGAAAACTTTCCTTCTGCTACCTAAAAGTCCTTATCCCGGAAGTAAGAAGGGTTCAAACCAGCACTTAAGTTTCAACTTTGCCTTAGGGAGATCTGGTGTAGTCCTGATATCATTGTTAAATTTTAAAGGCCACCCCTATAAAGCCTATTTATTGACAAACGATTGCCTAATAATATAGGGGTCAGTGCTTTTCAAATTTATTTAAATTATTAGGTATTTATTTGGTTTTTAAATATTTGTCTAAGATACTTTACTTTCTTAATTAATAAAATTTGCTGTCATATATAAAAAAAAAGAATTGACTTTATACAGGAAGTATTAAAAATGATTTCTTTTTTTTACTTATCATTACATTGACCATACTTTTATTTACATATCTAATTCCATAAAAAATAGTTTTTATTCGGTTGGCAGGTGGGCAAAACCACCTTTAATTCGAATTCCATACTCTAGATGAAACATAAATAGTTAAATTTACATGTTAGTTTGTATCATGTCAGCATATAATATATCAACTAGATAAAACAGGAAAAAAAATTAACAAGAAACAAAAGTATTTTTGTGTATTTTTTCAGTCATTAATGAAGAGCGAACGAAGAATCTCGATACCGATAATAGTGACGAACTCAAAGACGATGATAATTTTAAAGATTCTTGTGAATCTGACACTTGCATACTGGCAAGGAAAAGGAAATGGAAAAAGAAAAGAAAGGAGAAAAAGAAATAAAACAGCAGCACAAGAATAAATAATAAACAAATAATTTCGATGTAATAGGATTTGTTATTAGCGACCCAAAAACCATTGATTGACAAACTTCGGCATATAATATTAAGAAAAAAAATGAATGACTTTATAGAATACGCACTAGGCCAACGAGTCTTGCATCCTATTTGCAACTATAAGTACAGTCCGGTGCATTTCCATAAAAAATCCCAAATTTCGAGATATTTTAAAATTTTCTTAAAATAAATTTATGTTACTCTGGCTATGTAACACCAGGGTAAATCATATTTTTAAAATATGATTTACCCTGGTATGATGACATGATATTACTTACATGATGACATGATATTACTTACATAAATAATAAAAAAAAACGTGAAAAATTTTTACAAAATATTGCAAAATTCGTGCTCAGAATTTTTTTACTTTTTTTGCATTTTCAGCGGTTTAGCAAAAAATGAACCACCAATATACAAATACCATTTAAAGCAGATATTTTAACGATAAAAATGTCCCTATGCAAAATGTCGAAATTGTAAAGAACACTAGCCAAGTTCTTCCTTAAAGGATTTTTTTAATTCAAGACTTGATGCCGCTACCCTTTAGTCAGACCTTGACTTTTATGTTTAGGGGTCCTTCAAGGATAATTACACAAATTTGCCTTAAAAACTCTCTACTAGTCCGAAAGCTGGTAGACAGTTTTAAGTAGGTTTTTGAGGCAATTTAAAAGTTTGTGTAATTGTCCTTAAAGGATCCTTAAAAAAAAAGGTCAAGGTCTGGCTGAAAGGTAGTGGCGCCTTACCAATCCTTGATTTTTTAACTCAAGGGTTGGTAGGGGGTCGCTACCCTTCAGCCAGACCTTGACTTTTATGTTAAGGGGTTCTTTAAGAATAATGACACACATTTTGAAAGCACCTCGGGAACCTACTTTTCTATAATATTACATTATGTCTTTAACAATGTAAGCGGTATCAATACAATATTTTTAGGAATCCGAAGCTTATCTGTGATTTCCAGTTATAACCAGGAACACATTTCAATAACACTAAAATCTTGGAATTCCATTGTCCTTATTTGTTAATTGATACACAACGTTTCGGTTAATGATGTATCTCCAATCGTTATCAAGTAATAACTAAAACTATTCTTCTATTCGACCTTATATACTATCCGTTGTTCACCGAAGCTTGACCGACTTGTCACGGTTCAGCAACGACAGCCAGATATTCGGAACGTCTGTTATCTCTGGCTTCTCGTAAAAATTCAATGTGAGCATCTTCTTTTGCGATGTTAATACAGGTCTTCTCGTAGCCTCCAAACAGTTCGTTGATACCGGGTCCGTACCGGGCTTGCAACGTTTCTTTAAAAGTGTTAGACAATGTAATGGTTTCAATAATACTAAAATCGTGGACTTCCATTGTCTTTATTTGTTAATTGATACACAACGTTTCGACTAGTGATGTATCAACCGTTTTCAAGTGATAACTAAAACTATTCTTAAAAGCTACGACCTTATATACTATCCGTTGTTCACCGAAGCTTGACCGACTTGTCACGGTTCAGCAACGGCAGCCAGACATTCCGAATATCTGGCAGATACTGCCCCAAAATTTGAACCCCAAAATAAAACAGTTCGTTTAAACTTTATGCGTGGGTATGCACGATATGCTAAATCCTATAGAAATTACCCCATTAAAATTTAAAAAAATCCAGACGATGTTCTTTTTTTGTAAAAAAATCAATCTATTTAAACATAACTCTCTAAATTAAATAAGCAATTTCTTGTAACCGGAAATTAAACGTGCTTCAAAGGTTAGACAAAAACTAGAGTGGAATTAGTAGACTTAGATAAAAAAAAACTATATGAAATGTTAGAGTTTTACCTCTTTTTACAAAATCAACCTCCTTTGGCCTCCATACCAAAAACCTTGAGGAAAAGGGTTTCATAGATACTCATGCACATTTTAAAGTATTATAAGACAGAAATAAACCTGGATTTAAGAAAGCCATCTTACCTCACGTAGTTCTTTCAATTTTCCGAAACAATGGTTCCGTAAACCACTTTTTACTGCGTAAAAATAATGTACTCCAAAAGCACCACGCAAAGCCAAAAATTTACTTTAGACATTTATCTTTTAATCTCAACAAGGGTTGAAAAATTAAATTTTAAAAAGACATTGTCTCGTCGACACGTAAGTGCTTTCTCCTTTGTTCGTAGTTCAGATAAAAAAGAAAGTTTTTTTCTGTTAGGTGTCTTCTTGGTACATACTTCAATAGGAAAGTACTGTAAGACCATACATAATAAACTAAAAACTACAATTTTTCTGAAAAATTAATTTTTATCTAAAGGTACCAACTTCAAAATAAATTATGTAAGGAATTTGACTAAATTGTATTAATAAATTGACAGTCGGTGTTTTTCTTAAATAAAAAAAACGACAGATGTATAAACATAACCTGGCTTATTTTAAAACCACAACATAAACACTAAAATAAGACTGTATAAATTTACATAAATTATTAATGAAGATCCCATAAAAATATTCCAAACAGTTATAACAGAGTAATCACTAAAATGTCATCGATCTTTAGAAGTGAAAAAAGGTCATAAAACAATTAAACGCAAAACCTTCTTAGACATAAATAAAGGAAAATAAATTATAGACTAAAAAACTGTTCCCTGAGGTAGTGTACCTCTCTTCCTTTAGGGTATTTATATAAAATTGGTATGATGCAATTACTGAATCGTAACGGCCTAAACCCATTACGTTTTATGGACTACTATTTAACATCTATGAAAATACGGTCCTAGGTAAAAGTTCCACAAACTCATTTATTTGGGTACTCTACAATAAATAATTAAATTAACCTCTACTCTCTATCGGGATTAAAATAATAACCTTATATTTATTTACCGAAAGTCACACATAATTTACATCTTAATTATTATTTTTAAATAAGTTACATATTTAACTAAAATAATTACTTATCGGTATAAACACATAAATAATACATAGAGAAGTTCCTAACTAAAAATCGACAATAAGTTATTTTGGCGAACATGCGCAGACAATTCAATTGGTCAATTTTTAGTCGCTTTCTTTTTCTTTAAAAAATATTTTAACAGTAAATTCTAAATTTGAGATATAACGTTATCGATAAATTTTTCTAATAGGAACTAAAGTTGTTTTAAGAGTATTTTTAAATCACATATCATTAATGCCCAATTTTGTTTTTTTTAGTGTCGTTTGTGAGATTTAAATAACAAAATAAATACCTAAAAAAATCATACTAAAGATTAGAGGAAAGGGGTTTTCGCCTCTCGCAAATCGATAACGTATGTCCAAATTTCGGAATTCTAACAAAAAATTCTAAACTATTTATGACAGATCCTGTATGTTTAAAAGTCAAATCTAACAACGTAAAATGTCGTTGAAAAATAAAAAAGTCTTGTAATTTTTTTTAAATAAGTATCCTAAACAATCCTCACAGCATGATGTTGATAAGCTGGCTAATTGACAGCTGTCATACTATTACGATTCATATTAAAAATTAATAATACCTCATTTGTTTTTAAGAATATCTTATACTTGAATTTTTTCGGATATGCAGTTATGTCAAAAAGCCCAAAAAAATGTATTTCTTAGCTGTTCACAATTGACATACCAAAGGTGCGTTCGATTTGTATATTCAATTTGCGCATTTGTTCACACTGTAAGAACTTTTTGCTCCGAACCCGTTGGAGATGGATCTGACAAATGCTTTAATAAATGTTTCATTAATATTTTTTTACAAATATATTTATTTATGATTTGGATTTTTTTATAAACTGTAAAGGCACTATTTTCCATACTTTTAAGAAAAACTAAAAGTTTTTTTTAACAATATAAAATCTGATTTATTTATAAGAAAGTGTACAAAAAATGCTTTCTTAACAATAGTTTAAAATGCAAACAGCTCATCATTCTTAATTTATAATTAATTTAAACAACAAGAAGCTGCAGGAATTGCCTTGAACCTTCAAAATTTGGTGAAAAGGACAGCTGTCTCAACGAAAGTAAGTGAAGGAGCGATATTTAATTTTTTAAAAAATGGAGTAAAATGGGACAAAAGCTTTAAAGAAGTATCATCAACAAGGGCAAAAGGATATTTCAAAAGATGTTGATTGCAATACAATGCAATATAAACCAATGGTAACAATCGGAAACTTAATGTGTGGCAAAGCGATTAAACTAAATTTAAATAAATAAATAAACAATTTTTAAATAAAATATTACATGATATAAATCAAAGATCGTCGGGGTCAGATAACAGATCGTCGCTCTCATCTTCGTCATCCGAATCAGTCACTATGACGGGATTATATCTGAAGCATCGCATATTCTGATTACTTCCCAAGCTTCTAGGATCCCTTTTTGGGCATGTCAAATGTAGTTCTGCCAATGCTTAGCGGTTATTTCGTCAAGTACCTTTTTCCACGTTGCCAACACTTCAGAAGAGGTTCCTTTTAAGGCAGAAATATATTGATCATATTTTCTTCTGCACTCTGACCAAACCATTTTGATTGGATTATATTGACAATGGTACAGTGGGAGGCAAAGAACTTTATGACCAAAAGGTTTTACATATTCGTCAAGGAAATATTTCTTTTCTAAACTTCGGTTTTTTTCTTCCAAATCCCAGACTTGGTCTTTCATAGCTGTCCCAGGAAAGGCAATAGTTTCTTCGGAAAGACACAGAATTAATTTTTTTTTGGTCCAAGATTTGCGGGGTATGTCTTCTACCAGCCCGGAGTAGTAGCTAGCGTTGTCCATGATAATTAATGATTTGGGCCGCAAATTTGAAACAAGTTGATATTTAAACCATTTTTCGAAATTTTAGCGGTTTATGCTATCATGGTAGTCGCCACTCTTAAAGGCTAAACTAGCTCCCTTGATAAATCCGTTTTTATTGCCGGCGTTGACGATGACATATCTATAACCTAAAAAAATTAACGGTTTTAACATCGGCGCAAAAGGAAAAAAATGTTTTTATAGTATTAATTTAGATGTCTAATATAATTAGAAACATATATTCACTTCATCCCATCACTAATCCAAATCCCAAGGCAATTCTCAAATCCAACCCTAACACATTAATCAAAACGGAAAACATGTTAGGGCGCAAGTGTAAAAGTATTGGTAAATGATCTCCTACAAATGGTTTCTTTTTAAATAAAAGCAACTTTTACTTACCTTCACTGCTTTTTGAAGAGCTTGTGCTTTGGTATCATCCTGCCAGGTATTTCTAAAAGATCCTTTACTGAATATCCATGTTTTATCAAGAAATACCGGAGTAAGACCGTTTTGAAGTAGACATATATTTTTTGTGTATTCTCTCAAAAATTAAATTATTTTATTAAAAACATCTGGTAAATCCATAAGATACTTTCGGTTGTTACTTTTTTTCCACTGAAAGCCAATTTCTTTTACCCATTTTCGCAAAAAACTAATGCAAACGTTAAAATGATTGCTCATTTCATCATTTAATTTTTGATGGAGGGATTTTCTGGTAATATGCTCTTTAAGTGCATACATGCGATAAATGGTATCCCGGATCTTGCTTTTTAAGTCTTTAAAACTTTTGTCCTATTTTAGTCCATATTTTTTTAAATTAAATATTGCTCTTGCACTCACTTTCGATGCGGCAGCTGTCCTTTTCACCACATTTTGAAAGTTCAAGGCAATTCTTGCAGCTTCTTGTTGCTTCTCTAGCTCAAAAAAAGCCAATTAATTTAGAATAATGAGCTGGCTTTGCTCGTTTAGTCGCTTATTTCCTATTTATTTCGGCATTCTTACTTTTGACGCACGCAGATATTTTTTTTTTTTGACAATACGAAATTTTAAACTTTTGAATTTGTCAATAATGTGACAAGTAACAGTTGAAGTAAGAAAACCCATGACTTTTTTTTTGGTAAATTTATCGTTTTTCTCTGCAAAAGTGTATCAGTTAAGGATGCAAAAAAATTCAACTATACGTTATTGAGAATGTGACTTTGGCATATACAGAGTGTTTCATAAAGAAGTTTTAAAATATACATTTTTTTGAAATCCCAAAATTTTGACATAATACGGGATCTCTTTGTAAGGATCGGAAACCCCTTAGCCCAAATATTTAGCATGTATTTAAAAAAAAACATTTTTAGTGTGAAAAAAAGGTTTATTTTTTGGATAAAATTTTGTTGTTTTACATCTCGGGACGAAAAAAAAATTAAATTGGGCAGTTTTGTATGACTTAATAAAGAATTGGTTCGTACAGTATAAATATTCCTATCGTATAAAATCTGAGATTTTATCCAAAAATTACCTTCGCACGTTTTTTGCACTGTATAATTATATTTTTTGCGAATTATATTAAACACATGTACAAACAACGTGTTGCTATTTATAAAAAGAAATTTAATTTATTTGATTTACAGTTGCCTTTTTATTTATATAAAAAATAATCAATTTGGGTTAATTACTTTCATTGTCGCATGTAGCAAGAACAAACAAGCCCACAATTCAAGCAGAAGTCTTCGTTGGGAACCAATCTATTCCTGCTAAATTATAAATGATTTGTCTATAAATGATTTTCTAATTTGGCTTGAAGGCCTGACTTAATTGGCGTTTAGTTTTTTATGTCGTAAATAAATGTTGACAATAGGATGACTGGTCGATAAAACTTTGCATATAAACATGATTTTTTGTAAAGTTAATTGAAGTATAACTGGGTATTTCCTAAATTATTATACTTTAAAATGATAAAATAACGTTAAATGTATTTGCTTTTTTTGTAATATAAATAATATATCTTAGAATTATAAATTAGAGTTATGGTTATATAAAACATAAAACTAATTACCTTTTACTATTTTGCATTGAATTTGACAGAGTTTCCGTATATTTCAGTTTCATTCCGAGGATAACTACAACAAATATTTATCAGTCTTTAGGTTTTTGTGCTCTTTGTTAATTTAAAGCTATTTTATTTTTGTTTTTGCCTTATTTGCTCTTATTTTTTAACATCTAATAAGAAATAATCACCATCGCGTTCTCCATACTACTTTTGGTGTTAGTTAAGCACGTGATAACATATTACACTAGCTTTTCGCCCGCGTCGACTGCACAAATTTAGCTGTTTTGCTTCTTTCCCATTCTCGCGGGTAAATTTTGCAAACCCACTCCTTTCTTATATGAATTTGTATTTTTTCTTTTAACCCATTAAATTTTAAAAATACTCCCACCTTCTGTTTTTCTGGGTAAAAGCCTATTTAAATGCTAACTGCCGTATTACAAATTTAAAAATTACGATTTTTCTTTACAAACTTTTATCCCCATTTTAATCCCCCAAGAGATGTAGTTTTAAGAATCAGGCCATTTTATTCGTAACCAATATCCCACATACCAATTTTCATACTTCTAAGTTCAAAAATGACTATGTTCCATGCAACTTTTACTCTCCATTTTATCCCCTTGGGGAAAGAAATTTCCTAATAATCTTTCTTATATGGCTTCGCCGGTGCACACTACGCGATTTTGGCTGATTTTTTTTTTTTTCGTTTCTGCAGGATATTGCAAATTTAACACGCACAAATCATACTAACCCTTTAGCAGATAAAGTTCTAAAAATACTACCATTTTCTATTTTTCTTGGTAATAAGAAGCCTTATTACCCACTCCCACATTTACAACTTCAAAAATGACGATTTTCTATACAAACTTTCATTTCCATTTTACCCCTTTTCCCCAAGGACTGTAATTCCAAAACTGTTAAAACAGATTATTTTTAATTGTAATCAATAGCCTTTATACTAATTTTCATACTTTTAAGTATAAAAAATACGAAGTTTCATTCAAATTTTCACTTCCTATTCTACTCTTCTACGGAGAGGATTATCCTACCTTTCCAAATTTTATCTTCATAGGCTAGGTAGTTTTAAAAATTTCGTTATTAGTCTGTTTCTTATTTATTTATTAATATCATATTTATTAAATTGAATTTATATAAATTGTTAAATATTATGTTACTTATAGTAACAAGGGCCTAATTTAAGCCTAATTGAACTAGAATTATTAAGTCCAGTGGCGTCTCAAGGGACACTTTGTCGGAAATAAGTGTAAAAAATCTTGTACCGCACTGAGTTTTTCGTAATTTTTATAATTTTTTTAGATTATGTAACTTAAAATACACCTTTTTTGCTTTATTATATTTTTTTCTGTCTTGCTTTGCTTTCGAGAAATTAAAATAAAACCAATTTATTAAAAGTCTCTAAGCCCCAATAATAGAGTTAATTCTAGTTGCATATTAAAATGTTTTTAAAGTTTTTTTTAATGGGATTTTTTGAGTGCAAAGCCCAGTTTATTTTCATTTCCATGAATTTAGCCCTCCACTATAACTTAAACCTTCACATCTCAGAACAGTATTATATGTTGTTTCTAAAATAGGACAACTTGGCATTTGTACTTAAAAATGTAAAATGTATAAATGTCTACATGGTGGTTTTAGGATAAGCTCGATTTAAACATTTAAATATCAAAACTTTATTTTATGTAGTTTCCAAAATACGGCAACATCAAAATTTGGAAACACTCAGCCCTCTTTCATTGAGGGCAGCTTACAGGTCCAAAAACATTTATACACATCAGATTTTTACTCAAATTAAAAGTCAATCTTAAAGAAATATGGTTTCAGCATAATGGAGCACCACCACATTATTGCAGAGAGAAGCTTACATGTTTAAACGAAACATTTTCAAAGAGGTGGATGAAACGACGGAAGAGCATAAAGTGGCCAGCTCGATTCTCCTACTTGACACCTTTAGATTTTTTGTTTTGGGGATATTTTTTCAATCGTTTGTTAAATACAAAGTAATTCTAAAATGGCGCTGCTCTGAATTTATTGCAATAAAAATAAACCGGGCGTTGTATTAAAAAAAAAGAATATTCTTGCCACATTTTAGAAACTACATGAAATACGATCTGAAATTTGTAAAAGCGAGGCGCGAAAGTTATTGCAATAAAAATAAACTTAGCTTTGTTTATAAAAAACGTAGTTGCTTACTTTATTTGAAAAGTATACACTTGGTAACATTGCAGATATAATCGTTAAATCGAGCGTATCCCAAACCCACTATGTTAAAATTTTTACATTTTTCGCACTTGCCGTTTGAGAAATACGGGGCTGTTGTGGAACTTTTGACAGACACTTTAAATGTATTATGTTACCATGTGCTTAAGTGGCAGTGAAAGTGGTTTGGAGAATGCGAGGCTGTAAGCAATTTACTCAAAAAGTTGCAATGTATTTAACGTGTAATTAGATATTAAAATAATAAAGGTTATAATGGATATATATTACATATATATGCTTTTAAATTGTCATGTGTACCGTATATAAGTTTTAAAAATTAATTTTTAAGTTTCTTTTATTAGTCGAGTCACTGGGGAGAAAAATACGTCATAACCTCCGAATTCTTAATAACTGCATTTATTTTTCTGAAAATTTAAGATTAGCCTTGTGTTACCTTCCACTTTAAAAGTCACATACGCTCTAGGTGCGCTTTTTGTTTTTAAGGGGTAAAAACTACCCCTATTGAAAAAAATTGAAAATCTCGGATTTAATCATTGCATTTATTTAAATATTGTTCTTATCTATTGTCACGTGTTCTTCAACATGAAAATTATTTATTTCTAATTTTCAACCCTTTGAAACCCCCAAAAACCTTTGAAAACTTAAAATAACATAAAAAAAATTAGCAGCCTAATTAATATCCTACTTATATAATAATTTTGTATTAACTAGAACATTTTAATAACACTAAAATCTTGGACTTCCATTGTCTTTATTTGTTGATTGTTACACAACGTTTCGGTTAGTGATGTATCTCCAACCGTTTTCAAGTGATAACTAAAACTATTCCTAAAAGCTACGACTTATATACTCCTTGTTCACCGAAGCTTGACTGACTTTTCACGGTTCAGCAACGGCAGCCAGATATTCGGGAAATTTTTACACTAGGCTGAATACATTTTAGTTGTTTAAATAATTGCAGCTTCCTTAAATTTTCTTTCTTCCAGTGGGTTTCTTTATGAATGGTTTTGCTTCCGACCATTGTATGCGGTGTTGTTTTGACCAAGCGTGTTCGGCAATCCCTGACTTCGACGTTTCACCTCGTTTCCCTATGTTTTTGTGTTCTTTAACTCTTACTTCGAGAGGTCCTTTGTTTCCCGATGTATACCCCACCACATTCACAGGGAATTTGGTATATACAGTCATTGTTTGAAACATTATTGTCTGGTCTCGTTTTGGTGAGAATATTTCTTAGAGTAGTTTGGGATTTAAATGCCGTTTGTAATTATTCGCGATTCTGCGGATCTTTTCCGAAGTTCCTTTAATGTATGGAATTGTCATGAATATTTGGTCACGAAGAGTCTCGTTCAAGTTAGAGTTTCTTGTCTTATTTTGATATTGTTTGATTGTTTCGTTTACTAGTCTCTCGAAGACCTCTCAAAGTAAGAGTTAAAGAACACAAAAAACATACGGAACGAGGTGAAACGTCGAAGTCAGGGATTGCCGAACACGCTTGGTCAAAACAACACCGCATACAATGGTCGGAAGCAAAACCATTCATAAAGAAACCCACTGGAAGAAAAGAAAATTTAAGGAAGCTGCAATTATTGTAAACAACCAAAATGTATTCAGCAAAGCTAGTGTAGAAATTCCGAATATCTGGCTGCTGCTGCTGAACCGTGAAAAGTCGGTCAAGCTTCGATGAACAAGGGATAGTATATAAGTCGTAGCTTTTAGGAATAGTTTTTAGTTATCACTTGAAAACGGTTGGAGATGCATCACTAACCGAAACGTTGTGTAACAATTAACAAATAAAGACAATGGAAGTCCAAGATTTTAGTGTTATTGAAACCATTACATTGTCTAACACTTTCAAAGAAACGTTAGAACATTTTAACTCTTAAAACCACCCCTTTAAATGAAAATAAATTTAAAAATATTTGTAACGATTTAAAACATTTTTGGTGTTGACATTTTTTATACAAAAATGTATTTCTTGCCATAAAATATCTTTTAATGATGATTGCAATTATTTAAGCCTTAAAACCACCCCTTTTTGCTGAAATGAATTTAAAAATATATTTTACGATTTAAAACAGCTAAAATTGGCATTATTTTTAGAAAAAATGTATTTTTACTTATAGAATATCTTTTTATGATGATTGCAATATTTTAACCCTTACAACTACCCCTTTTTGCTAAAATAAATTTAAAAATATATTTTACGAATTAAAACATTCTTAGTATTGATTCTTTTCAAATAAAAAAATATTTCTTGTTGTAGAATATATTCTCATCATTTTTGCAATATTTTAAACAACTTTTATTATAGTTGCAACGTTTTAAACCCTTATAACTAACCCTTTTAACAAAAATAAATTTAAAAATAATTATATAAAAAATAATTAAACAAATAATTTTTTGATATTTTTTTAATTTTAAAAAGTGCTATAATTTTTTTTTACAATAACTTTGTTAATTTTAATGCTACGACATCCGTCTAAAAACTATTTTAAAGGAAATTTAATGGGCTTTAAGACTATGATTGTAATAATACTTTTAAATCCCTTATATTTAAACAATCAAGGCCAAAGGGCCGGAGACAGGTGCTTTATGCGCTATAAAACAAACTTTAACCAGCTATACCTCCGTTATTTTTTAAGGTACAGCAAAAATAAAAAACCAAAATTGTTATTGGAAGTTTTCGATTTATTTAATAATTTTGTTTTAATATTTACAAAAAAAAATTAATCATGATTTTTTTTTCGAAACATAGAGATTTTATTGTGGGTAAACTTTTGAAAGCTATAAATACCACCAAAATTAAGTGATTTGCAGAAAAAATATAATTATTATTATCCTAACGTACATGACATTAGTTTTAATGCGCTTTTTTTTTACAAAAATTCGAGAAATCCATCTTTTTATGCTCGTATCTTACGTAAGTCTTATGCGACAGCCTTTTACTAATGCTCATTTTAAAAATCTTTTTAAGCTCTTTAAAAAGTGTATTATGATTTTTTGAAAAATATACCCATTTGCCGCTATTTGACGCGAAATGTTTGGGTTTAAGGATACAACGAAAATTCCTTTTCTTTGACCAGCCATATTTCAGTTTACATTTTACTTTCAACAAAAAAACGGACCCCTTTGTTTTTTTAAGCTTTAATTTTATTTATTACATTTTTTCGAAAAACCCTTAGTTTTGGAGTTATTAATAAAAAACTGTTCAAAAATCAAATTTTTTTTATCGAAAAATTCAACTTTTAAGCAGCGAATAATTCGGAAAGTATTAATCTAACAAAAAAATTATAACACACTTTTTGCTTAAAATTTATTTTTCTATCGGATTCCAAGGCTATTTTAAGTAAAAAAAATAGCACCCACCAGAAAGAGTGGCAACCACCCCAGGGGTGGCAGCGCATATCGGCACTATGTTCTTATTTATCAACAAACAAAATTTCAAATAAATTAAATCAGTTATAAAGAATTCGGAGGAAAAACCTCCCAGTGACTAGACTATATAATTATTACTGGTCAATGTACCTTTAACTTTCTAAGGACAAAATCTAAATCACCCGTATGTTCTATTGATCTGTTCTGTATCTGAACTATTAGGCAACTATTAGGGATTGGTATTAAACCTTAATGAACACAATGTAAACTAAGCTCTAGATTTGCTAATCAATCTATACAAACACATTCGTATTGTTATAGGAGGCTTAAAGAAAACTAAACAGATTAGAAGTGGGTTTAAAATGTGTAAATCCCAGATAAAGCAAGGATCTAAATTATTCTGGTTAGTTTAAGACATCAATAGCAATTATTTAATCAAGACGAACAGACTTTGCCAAATGATAACGTAAAATTTAACTATTTTTTAATTGCGTTTTTAAAAATATTGATGTTTTATGTTTTTAATCATGGAAATTTATATTACCTATCAAGTAGCAATATATAATGGTTTTTTATGACACCAAAATGTATAAAATAATTATCATAATAATACTTCATCATAAATTAAGGTCCGTTTAAGTCAGCAAGGCATAATGTTAGTAATTATCTCCTCGTCTCTTAAAATTTTTATTTTAAATAATCCTAAATACTTCAAGGATTTTTTACTTTGGAACTCTTTTTCTTATTGTATAAAATTTTGGTGCGAAAATCAAAAGCTTGTTCTACTCTTAGGTGTTCTGCATATTATAGATGGATTTTTGTTTAAAAAAAGTCCAAGTTCTATTTTAAAATGCTTTACCCTTTTAACCAGTATCACAATGACTAACACGTTTTAAAAATGTTAAATATCCGATACTTGTAACTAACTAAATTTTTCCTTTGGCACAATTGCTTTGCCTTACATTGGTGCAACTATGACGAAGATAAGTAAAAATAATAATTGATATTGCAAAGTTTTATCTGTGGCTCTTGTATAATAAGTAGCTATTCTTAAGTAAATATGTCCAATTTCCCCCAAGAAAGATCAGTTTCCATATTGGCGATAGAAAATCACAAGCTGTATCAAAATGTCAAAAAAAAATGAATCTTAAAATCTATAATAATACATAAATAAAGTTTCTCTTGGTGAGTTTAATTTATAACCCCTGTAGGTGACTTAAGAAGTGTCATTTAGCCAAATTTTCTCTAAGAAATATGACTTTTCAAATGGGAGATACAAAATCACTTGCTAGAACAAAATCAGTGGCGGATCTAGAATTTAAAAAAAAATGTTATCTAAAAAAAAACAGGGAACCCACACCAAACATATACCAGATGCTATAGGACTTAAGAGGAGCCCTTTGCTAAGGAAAAGTTTCATATTGAAATTCACCAAAAAAAGTAATTTTTTTAAGCCCTCAAAGAAAAATTTCTGTTTTAAAAGCGAATTTGTAAATTTCTAAAAACTATCTACGTTTATTCAAAAACCATAGCCAGTTAAAATTGTGTCACTTAACAATTTTCTTATGCAAATATTTTAGATTTTTTAGTTTTTAGATATTTTTGTAAAATTTAGGATTTAATGTTAAAATTTGATTAAATTTACGAAGAAAATATAAATAAAGAATTTGGTTTTGAAAGTCCGATTTTACCCGGAAAGGAGGAGCTCACAAAAAATTAGCTTTTGTTCGCAAATTCCAAATTGGAAATTTTCTTTACCAAACTGTTCCTTTGCGGCCAATAGTATCTGATATATATTTGGTGTGGGTCCCACGTCCCAGTTTTTAGATAAACATTTTGAAAATCCTAGATTCGCTACTGGGAAATGTTTAAAATAAATGAATGCCTTTTAAAATTTATAATAACAATGAAATTTTGTGCAGGTAAGTTTAACCTGAAGTTACTGTAGATGACCTAAAAAGCGTCGATATTTTTTTAGTCATTAAGTCAAATTTTCTCTAAGAAAGCAGTTTAAAAATTAGCGATACAAAATCAAAAACTAGAACAACATTTTTTAAATAAGTAAAGGAATTTTAAAGGTTAATTCCCTTCTAAGATTTTTAACCAGGCACATATCACTCTGCCTGATATTCCCACTTGCGAGTCATGGTTACGGATTTAAACTTTTTACCCGCCAAATTAGGACTAGTTCTAATTTTCGTTTTTATTCTTAAGTTTACTTACGAATTATTAATGTGATATTTTAGCAGGGAAACAAGGGACAAAGTTTGTACAAAAAAAGCTTTTGAAATTTTGATTTTGCACGTACCAATGCCTACAACTAACAGATGTAAAATCAAGATAAATACTTTTTGTTCATAATTTAACAAAGAGTGAGTCACTGGATTTTTATTTTGGTCATAATTTACCAAGGGATAGATAACCTTTTCTTTAAGTTAGCAAAACTCGAAAGTGCCTTTTTATTTCGTAATTTTAAGTTTTAAGTAAAACTAAATATTTTTTTTTAAAAGGTAGTAAAAAGATATTTTCTTACTTGCACTAGGTTTTGAGATATTTTCTGTTTGTTCCTACATCCGTAGCTCGTGTCAATAAGCCCGGCTGTGCACATTACAAAAACTACTGAACCGATTGTGATAAAATATTTACTGTTTTCTAGGTTAAAGTAAATATAAGCCAATAAAAAAAGAATGGTCACAATCCGATTAATATTTATACAAATATACAAACGTACAAACGTTCAAATGTTCAAATTCAAACGCACAAACGTACGAAAGCACAAACGTACGAACTTACAAACATACAAACAAACCAACGTACAAACGTATAAACATACAACAAAAACATAAAAAATTTCAAATATTTAAAATTTTTTTTTTAAATCGGTCAAAAGCTATAAATTAAATAAATCTTGGTAAATAATATAAGGGTCTGGATATTCAGTGGTTACCATTTTAATAAAATTTTAACTTACTGATAACTTTCTATAAAAATCGCAAAAATTTGAGAGACGCTCTTTGTACTTACTTGCATTCTGCTTAGAAAGAAAATATGGTTCCTAAATTTTTATCTTAATACTTTTCTTTTATACTTACAATTTATCGGTGACATACTTAGTATACTTTCCATAGCTTCTTTTGTCAATATACTGTTTATAAACAACTTTAGTGGAAATTGTCCGTCCAAGGTAATATTGATTTTAAATATACTTTTAAACATAATTAAAATGAAAAAAAAATAAAAATTATACAGGAAGACTTATTGGGTTTAAGCACAACTGTAGCCTCTAATTGTATTTTTACATTTATTGTGCTATAAAGCTTTTAAATTCAGGAAAAGTGTTAACTAGATAATATTATCCCTAATCTTCCTTGTTTTTAAATAAATTTGCTAATATAAGTATATTTAGATTTTTAATTTAATTTTTTTCTGCAGTTTTAATATGTTTATTAATAACTTGTCAATAAATGCTAGAACACTATAAAATGTATTAAATTGAATTACTTTATTAAATATTCATTTATTTTGTTTAACTGTATCAAATATTATTAACTTAAAAACTTACTCCTTTAATACTTTTTTATATTTTTTTACGCTTTTATTAACGATAACGCGTCCTTTTTTTGAATTTTAAAATTGCTTGGGTTTTATTATTTACTCTTTTCAAATAAAAAAATATTTCATTCGATGATGGCCATTCTAGAACACACAATAATAATTGTTTTTATTTTTTACAAAAAATAGCAAATATACAGTTGTCTTGCGGGCACAGTACTTACTTTTACGTTATTAATATTATTTATTTGTCAGTATCACAGGTCGTATATAAACAATAAAAAGATATTACCAACATGTATATATTTAAAATATATTTCACAACTAAAGTCAAAATAATGATTTTTCTCTTAAATATTAAGAAAAAAAAAATCAAGGTTTGTCAAATATATTGCAAATGTCAAAAATATATTTTTTTTTCAAAAATCTTGTAAATATAAGTTTGTCATAAATTTAAACAATTATATTCCTTTCACTCCAACAAATTTTTTAAAGGAATGATTTTTTAAAATATATTTTAATTTTTTTTTAACTTGAGATAGTCCACAAAGGCCACAAGCTTAAGTACTAGCGGTTTGTGGGTGTCTAAGCAGAATTATTTTTTTTATAACCTTTTCCGGCGATTGTAAACTTAGGTGTTTCATTAATGTCTAAAAAAATTTCAGTTAACCATTATAGTATATGCAACTAAATATACCGGAAAACAAGCTTTTAATTTCATTTTAAAAAAAGCCTTGTCTTTTAAATTTAATCAAACCTTTTGAATGTATCAATTTTTCGCCCATGTATTAATACCCTTGTTTGTTAAATAGCTATTAATAGCTTATCTTATTTTAAATACTTATTGTAAAAAGTCATTTTTAAAAAACTGTATGGTGTTTAGTAGAATTGAGGAAGAAACTGCCAACATTTAGTATTTTTTAGAATTTCGAAAGCTCAATAGCTTTAAAGCACCAATAAAATAGCTTGATTTCTTAATGGTAATAGGTGGTCGTAAATTTGTTTTATGTGTTTCTCAGGCCCGCCCTACATTACCAAAAAATGTTCTTATATCAGCTTACTTTATTTGGTTTCTCCACAAAATAAAATATTAAAATATAGATGCCTACATTTTAAGTCTGGATACTTTCAGAAGGGGAAAAGGGTTTTTTTTTAATGATAATTTGCAGATATTTTTTTAAGAATTTCGATTCCATTAAACAATATTATTAGTATTAACAGGATTAATATTAATCAACAGTCCGGTACCGCTGTTTGGGTTTTAGTGAAGAAACACTTCTGCTCTTCTCATTCAGTCAAAAAATCTTCAAACTGTGTGACAAATTTGCAGGAGTACAGCTATCTGCCTCACTTTAAGAATAAAGTGTAAAAATTTTAGTTTTGTGAAATCCCTATAAAGTCCTTGGCGACAATTCCCTCCACGGTGAGTACGCAGGATAAGATGATGACTTTTTGTAAATTTCATAGATGTTTTAACTTAAGCAGTAAATTTTGGCATTTTGTTGTTTTATCCCGAATCGCCTTACAAATATTGTAAGATAGAGACACGGTTATATCAAAGCTAACGGCGGTTTTTTCGACCTTATTTATTATGATTATGTCAGGTCTATTGAAATCAATAGTTCTTTTGGTGATAGTGGGTCGGTTCCAATACAAAACTGCATTAGCAGACTGTAGTACAGATAAGGAAGTGTATTTATATTATAGTAGTACTGTTTTATTTATCTTGGTCCGCTGGTTATGTCATCCTAGATATGTTTTACCTGCTAACACAGGGCAATCTGATATAATATATTTAGGGTTTCGCAAACCGCAAAACATTACCTATATATTAAGTATGACATCTTGTTTTAACATATTTTTCTTGTGGTTCCTCTTCCCTCTTGTTATTAATATTACTAGTATTACTTGGGTAATTGGGTAATGGTATTTTTATTTATGGTTCCACTCCAAATTCAACTGACGAAAACACACAAAATAGAAGCTGGTCGCACGAAAAAATAAAATTTGTTTGATCGCACAAATCGTTCTGACGACGTCATGCATGTTATGACGTGGTGGTCGCTGGCAGGGTAAACACTCTCATTGAATGACAGGTGTTTGGGACGTTCCGACGAATTCGTCAGAACGCCTTTTCGTCCAAATTCGCATCCACGGTAATCGTACCCTAACTTTTAACTTTATTTAAGTTCTTATTTTTTATTTTTTTTATTTTTTAGTCAATATTTTTATGTGATAATTATACTTACGTATCGAAAATGTATGAATTTGTATTTTTTACCTAAAAGGTGTTTTTTTAGTACTGTTTATATAGGTATATTTGATATATTGTAAAAAGTTATATTTTTTAAAAAACCTAAGAAATACTAATTATTGGAAAAATAAAATAAAGATCTGAATACATCCAAAGGTTGCTGATATAGTACTGGAACGAGCGTAATAATTTTAAATTAAAGTTGAATCTTTACTTATAAATAAAAATAACTGTTATGTTTTTCAAATTTTTATCTTGAACCCTTTTTGCGTAATTACTATTTGCTCTGGTATATTGTCCAAAGCTTCTCTCGTCAATACACTGTTTATAAATAGATTTAGTGAAAATTCTTCGTTAAGAAACATACTAATTTTAAATAGAGGAGGCCCCATCGAAAATAGCCCAGCAAGGTTTATGGCTTTGTAGGTAAAAATTTTAAAAAATTCTCGAAACCGTACACTTTTCTTTTCAGGATGACATACTCACATAATAATTTTATTACTGTTATTTAAACCTCTTGGCAAGGGCGGTACTTACCCGTATGTTTTCAAATGGAAGGGATATGTTCTAATGCATCTTTCGAAAAGCGTTTAATTTTTCTTAACAGGACTCTTTGTTTTTTAAATTTCGGCTTAACATTGCCGGGCAATATAATTTCAAACATTTTAATGGACCTTCTATTTGCAGTTATTATAAACCTAATAAGCTAAAATAGTTTTTTTTACTAACAAATACCAGTCGAAAATTCGACTTTATCTTCAGTAAAGTAGTTATGTAAATATTTATTTATTTCTGTGCTTTTACTTTCTTCCGATTCAATGAAAAATGGTTAATTCTAAGACAAAAACAGAGAGAAAGAAAAGGAAAAAAATAATTTATTTAAATTTTATAAACAATCAATGTCCTAAAGTAAAGACAACTTTGTTTAATGGGAGGCATGCACATAGACATGTTCATTATGGTTTAATTCACATAGCCCTTCGACAGATATCAACGTGCTATCTTATTTTGAAAAAATAGCATTATAACCTTTAAAACAGTCAAGGGTAACGTGTGCAAAAGGTATAAATTGATAGGCTGCCTTTAATAATATTAACTACACTAATATAGACTTGTTAGTATTTTAATAGTATTTAAATTCTAAATAAACTCCCAAATTTTAAATATTATAACATGTATGTAAACATGTAATTTTATGGTACTTGCCCTTAAATTCTTATTAACAAAATGGTTTAATATTTGATAAATTCTTGGCTAAACTTTGGCTTAAGCAATTACGTTTTCAATACCGTTATTAAAATCTCATGCACGAAATATGTCGCTTGCACGCTTTAACCGCAAAATGTGTTTCGTATATTGGCGAATTGTAATTTTTCTGCATTGCCGCGTTAGGAAGTGGCTTTATGGCTCCGCATATAAACACCACACCTATTTGATTAGGTTTATGGTGCTATAAACCTATTTAATCCAGGGATAGTTTTAACTGGATAAGATTATCCTTTATCCTCTTTGTTTTTAAATGAATTTATTAAAATTAAAATTATTTTATTAAATTTTATACCTTATTAAATATTTCTTCAGTTTTAACATTATTATCAATAAGATCTTTCTTGGCATATATTATATATATATATATATATATATATATATATATATATATATATATATATATATATATATATATATATATATATATATATATATATATATATATATATATATATATATATATATATATATATATATATATAATATATATATATACCTATATATATATATATATATATATATATATATATATATATATATATATATATATATATATATATAATTAATAAGTATTTCTTCAAAAGAAATGAAATTCCTATTTTTTTATATTATAATTTTATTTAAAAATGTTTAATGTAAAAGTACTTTTTTAAAAGAAATTTCGTATTTTTTTATCTCGGTACAGTTCATAAAGACCAAGAAACTAAAGTTGAAACCAACACGCAAAAGGTGTTTTAATTAAACTTTAATTATTTGACTGGCCCTTTTGTTAGTAATTGTAAAAGCTTAAGATCTATATTCGTTTAAATAAAACTGAGAAAGAAAATTTCGTTTAATATACTTAAAAATTTTAGAAGCTCAATAGATCCAAAGCGCCAGTAAAATAGCAGGATTTTAAATGGTAATAGCTGGTCATAAATTTGTTTTATGTCTTTCTAACCCCGCCCCACATTACCAAAAACTGTTGCACGTAACAGAAACAATAAACATAGCGGTTTTTGAACTAAATTTTAAAATGATTTAACTTTATTCGTTGTATCCACAAGAAAAATATTTAAATTAGCTGCCTATATTAAGAGTCTGGATACTTTTATAATTAGGGTAAAAGCTATTTGTAATGCTTATTTACATATATTTATATATTTGTGTAAAAATTTAGGTTTAAGGGAAAAACCCCTATATTTAAGACCTACACTCCTGTAGCCGATTATAAGTATTAATAGTAAAACCTAATTATAATAAAATAGGTAATTTTTAACTGAATTTTAGCTGTTAATTTTTAATAATTTTGGGTATCACCTCCTTGACATTTAAAAAATAAATATTATTAATACAAAAATGTTTTTAATTTTACAACTTTTTAGCAAGCTCTAAATTTTACACTTTTTTAGCACTTTTTATGATAGTATATTTGACGTAAGTATTAGTTCCTAAAACAGTTTAAATGTTTTTAGGATAAAAAAAAATATTTTAAATTTTCTCTCTAACATTTTTACCATCATAAAAATGTTTCAAAAACTGTTTAAAAACATAAGATAATTTTTTATAAATTCTAAAAGTAAGAATGTTAAAATAAATTTAAAATTAATTTTATTTAAGAAATGTAAACGAAACATGTGGAATTACATATTGAATGATATACCCATAAAAACTAAGTAAATGTAAAATTAATCAAAGATGTAATTTAGTTGTCTTTATGGTAAAACGCAGTCACATATAAAAATAAACAATAAAAAAAATGAATGACCACCAAAACAGGTACAAAGATAAAGGAGTTGACACAGAATGTTTACCCTTTTCATATTTTCTTTATTGTAACTAAAAATCGTGGACAGTAGTAGTGTTAAAATCTAGGCACACCGTAGTGGCCAGACCAAGTTCACGCTTGGCGCACGCGGTGCTTATATTACACAAAAGGTTTTAGCGTATTTTTTCCTATCATAACTTTGTTATTGTGTTACGTAAAGGCATGAGATTTGGTATGTTAATTCACATAAGTAATCTAATAACCTATAAAAAAATTATAAAGGTATATTAAGTAGTTTCTGGGCTATTCCATATCCATTTTTGAAAATCGCCCATTTTACCAGTTACTAACTGACTGACTGACAAACTCACTCATTGACTTATTAAAATTATAGGAGAATTCCCAAGGAAGGAAAAACTTAAAATTTGTACTATACGTAGGTTTTAGGACACAAGTCAAGAAAACATTTTGAAAACACATTTTTACTCGGAACGCCCTCGAACGGGTTAATTATGTTTATGGCCTTGCCACTTAAATCGTAGTTAATAAATTACCTGTCCAGTTGTAATACATTAATACTATATATATATATATATATATATATATATATATAATATATATATATATATATATATATATATATATATATATATATATATATATATATATATATATATATATATATATATATATATATATATATATATATATATATATATATATATATATATATATATATATATATATATATATATATATATATATATATATATATATATATATTTCCATAATTAAATAACAAAACGATTGCCGAAAAAATATTGACACTACTTGAGCATTAATTGCCGATTAATGAATGGTCTCAACCCTTAATGACTTCGAGTATTTATCGTCCTTATTTATACCATCGTTGGTTAATAACACTCACTATTAATTATTCAAATGGTGCTTTTATTTATTTTTAATTCGCTAAACTACCTTCTACTAACCTATTAAGTAATATTTAAAAAATATTTAGTTTATTTAAACATCAAAACATTAACACTTTCCTTTTTCAAAAGAAATTTACTGGGGACGAGTTGCTTTACATAACTCTGAACTGGCAGAATAATTACAGTTAGTTTAAAAAGCTAAACGCATACTAATTTTAAATTAATAAGCGTAAAATGGTCCTTTTTACCATATTTTCTTTACGAATCCAATTTAAATTTACCCGTGGACAAATGTCGGACAAAATGCTAAATATAAACATATACGAGTTAAAGCTAATTTGTTTTTATATACCTTTTATATAGAGATAAGCACTTTTTACTCAAAACAGAGTAAAATAAAGGGTTCACATAATCGGTTTTGTTGGTTTGTTTCTGCAAATCTAAAGAAAGAAGGGGGTTAAACACATTAAAAATATGGTAATTCAGAACCTATCCTTATCCTTATTCTTTTAAGGGGTAGGTATATTAGCCCTGAAAAACGGTTCACAAATATAAATTTAAAAAAACTTTAAAAAACAGTTTAATGTAAAAAAGTTTTTTTTTTAAGAATACTTAAGCTATTTAAATAATTAAAAAAAAACAAAATAGGTAACAAAGCTGAAAAAAATGCAAAATCTGGCATTATTTTAAAATGCCTAGATGCATTTGCTAAAACCCATAAAACTATAAATTAAAGCTTAAGTTGAGTTAAATTTAACTTAAATAAGTTGAAAAAGTAGTATTTGGTTTCTTTGAAACAATATTTGAAATATTTCAGCCCTTAAAAATTAGCCCCATTATAACTTAATTTTAAAAAAATAGATTACCTTAAAAAATAAATGTATTACCAGAGTGTTCGCATGAAAATTTGGATTTAAGCTTAACTTGCCTCCTCTTTAAAATCTCCATTATGCTAAAGGTAGCTGTTTATTTTTTAGAGGTGAAAATTACCCCTTATTGCTCTGATCTGAGTGTTCAGAGGGTGGTAATTTTTTATACCACTGCACCTAGACCTCAGTAGGTCCTTATTGCAAAGACCTTTAAAACTTTCATGCTTAAGTCACATAAAATTAGGCTTTAATATCTTAAAAAATAAGTATTAAATTATTTGAAAAATTATTTAATATATTTCAAACCTTGAAAAACAACCCTTATTATAATTTAATAACAAAAATTAAATAATTGTCACAAAGTTGTAAGTTAAAAATGTGACTGCTTAAAAGTATTACTAATTTAGTTTTGTAATTTTTTAATCTTTAAAAATCAACTCCCTGCAATATTATAATGCAAAAAGTCGTACGAAACCGCGGATT
Source organism: Listronotus oregonensis (assembly GCA_019359885.1). Taxonomy (NCBI): domain Eukaryota; kingdom Metazoa; phylum Arthropoda; class Insecta; order Coleoptera; family Curculionidae; genus Listronotus; species Listronotus oregonensis. Next base: position 135,316 of record JAHBCN010000307.1, read on the forward strand.
TTTTAAAAAATGCATCAAATCGCATAAAAAGTTGGAATTAAGTTCGACTCACCCTTAAAGTATGCATTACGCCGATGAGCGCTTTTTTATTTTTTAGGGGATGAAATATACCTCTTAGGACCAAAACTTTAAAAACTTACTTTACTTTTAGGTTAAATCAAGTAAAACTTAGCTCAAATAAGTTAAATAATAAATGTTTAATCTTTGAAATAATATTTGAAGTATTTTAACCTTTAAAAGCAACCCCTATTATGGATTTATAATTATATTTAATAAATAAAATAGAAAAAATATTTACTATGAAATTAAAAGTGTATTAAAATAAAAAGATATTTACATAAAAATGTATCTGGACTTTTAGAATGCTCTAAAAAATTGTTTTCTAAGCATAGATCCTTTAGTTTTTGTGATAAAAAGTTCTTTAAACAAACATTTTGTTGATTTTTTTAAGAGCTATAAGGTCCTACATATAAAAATTGTTTAAAGCCCTTACTTTTTCAAAGGGGTGAGTTTAAAGGGCTGAAACGAGGTAGTGCTCACCAAATACACACGCGTTTTAAACGTTAATATCTTACTTATTTTCCGTCATACAGTTAGTTAAAAAAAATGTTTGTAATTTAAATAGCTACAATTTATTACCTTAATACTTTTTACGAATCTCTCTTAGTTTTCGAGTTATTTAAAAAAAGGTCATTTTTATTAAATTTCTGAAATTTGATTTTTACTTGCAGCTCCATTTTTTTCAAAATTAAGCAATTTCAGTTGGTTAAAACTTTAGAATGTATTAATGATACGTAGATAAAGAAAATTAAGAAAGGGGTAGTATTTTCTTTATTTTTGGGTTTTTTAGGAGGTTTTTCTTTTTTTTTTTTTTGTAGGCGGTCAGCAAGTTCATAGGGGTCAAAAGGGCTGAGCAGGCTCAGTTCGTTATACCCCGGGACCTGGACCGAAGTGGTCACATCTTTCCAAAAAATTGTAAGGCAAGTAACCCCATAGAAAATATATTGAAACAAGTTTTAAAGTTTATTTTTCAACAAGTAGTATTGTTTATTAACAAAACTTTTTTTGACCTCCGTCACTCTCTATTAAAAAAAATAAAAAAATTAAATAATTGCTCTAAAAATTGTTTGCTTCCTGGAGCCCCTCTTGTTGTAATAAACAAAATAAAAGACTATTATAACGTGATCCTATTAAGTAATAATATAAATATATATAAGAGAGGCTTCAAAAAGCAAAAAAATTTCTGAAGCAATTACTTAAACACTTTTTTATTGTCTTTAATAAATATAATATAATTTACAGTAACCCTACTTGTTAAAATACGAACTTTAAAACTTGTGTCGAACGGGAATTGATTTATTTAAGTGAATAGAGTACACCATAATTTTTATTTTTTTTTCAAATAGTTAATATTAAAAAAAAAAATTTCTGTGGCGAACTCGCTTTGGGGGAAAGTTGGGTCTTTTTATTGAAATTTTTTTCTTGTTTAGTAAACTTTTTTTAAAATTCCTTTAATATTGTTACTTTCGAAGTTATAAACAAAAAACGACACGCCTTTTTTTTGCAACCTAATTTGCAATATTTTGTGTGATAGAAAATTCTTTCGATATATTTTTCTAGGAATTATTCTGGATCGAATAAGCTATCGCTCATATTTTTAGGGGCTTTATCACTATTTAACACGTTTTAAAACTTGATGAGTAGACTATACCAGTTTACGACAAAAGCAATAAAATTGCTGCATCAAAATGGTATTACGTGAGAACGAATATGCATATAATACAATCCTGTCTTATCATTACCTAAGACTTTTTATTTAAATTATTTTTGAGAAAAAAAAAGGTTTCGGGTGCTTAGTTTACACGCCAAATTAAACTAAAATTTTCTACAAGGTTTTTGGAGACTGCTGTATTTATGAAAGTAATATATGTAGTATGTAGTATGTAATGTAGATCTTAAAGACCAATTCAATTGTGTCGGTTATTTGTTGACATATTTCAAAGAAAGTGTGTAAAAAAAACTTAAAGACTAGTAAAAATGGATAAAAAGAATCATCCCATACATTGAAGTCAAACCATGACTTATTATATATATATATATATATATATATATATATATATATATATATATATATATATATATATATATATATATATAAATATATATATATATATATATATATATATATATATATATATATATATACTATATATTATATATAATATATATATAATAATTATATATTATATAATATATATATTATATATATATAATATATTATATTATATAATTATTTATAAAAACTAATCCTAATACCTGTAAAACAAAATCTTACCTTTTTAAATTCTTCTTTGCTCGTATGTTGACTTGTGCAAAAAACCGAAGCTACAGAATTAGAAGTAAATAACTTTATATTAAAATAATTTTCAAATGTAAAATAGAATTAGAGACTTAAACAAAATATTTAACTTGTCCTTCAAGAAAATATTACACAATGATTTTAAAATCTCACGAAAGAACAAACTTTATTCTAAAGCAACGATGTTGTTACATATATTATTATCTTTTTAAAGCCCGCTAGGACGATACGCCAGGCTGTTGCTAAGTATAAACACATAAATTTAACCGCTAAAACTTTTACACAAATAAATTTTCAACGTCAACGGGGGATAAGTTTACAAGAACAATATGTTGTATTTATGGTTACAAAAAATTAGGTAAAATTGCTTCCAAATTCTAAAATAAATCGAAAATACTGCAAGAAAAATTAGTAACCATCTTGCACAATTTTTAAAAACTTTTCCAATAAATAAATATTTACTTTTATTGTTAACTTGTATTATTAAACAATTATAACTATAAATTACTATTTTTTTAGCCGTATGTTGCAGAATATCTCAGTAACGACTGAAGTTAACGACCTATGAGAATAAAAATCTTCGGAACGAAGCTATTCTTAATTTTAAGCTTATAAAAAATCATTTTTTAAATTTAAAACAAAAGAATTATTTATACGTTTTTAAAAAATATGATAACACTTTATTCAATTTTCTTTATATTTTTCCATTTTTATAGGTTGCTTATCTTTAAATTTTATACCAAAGCAATTTTTTTTAATACGTGCAAAAATGCCAGCTTTTAAAACATTTAATTTATTTATTGCAAAGATACTTTAAAAAGAACATACATAAAACATTATTACATTTTCAAAGGCCATTTGATGCTCAAAAAAATAAAAATTCGATTTTACCTGAACATATACATAAAATATAACGACGAAAAAAATGAGCCCCGGGAGAACCTTCTACAAAGATGGCAAGCACTTCAATTTTTATTAAATATTTAACCCTTTTTCAATAAAAAAATAATATCTCGTTAACAAATTAATATTTTTAAATGAAATTTTTGTGGTAACTTAAGGGTCGTAAAAGGCATAATTTTCGAGTTTCAAGTGAATAGATGCTGTTCCCGCAAAATAAAAAATACTTGCAATTTCGGGAAATTTCGTGGGTTTTTTTGCAATTATTTGATCAAATTTTCGACCCACTTAGATTTGACAAGTCTTAACTTGACTCTTTTTAGGTACTCAATAAGTAGGCAAAATCTAAGATATTTACTGGAAATAGTCGTCAATCTGTCACACAAAAACCTATTTTTTCTTGTTTTCCTCTCATTAAACCGTTATTTAATAGTTTTTTTTATATAATAAGTGGGGTATGATCTTTACTAAACAAGATTTTTTAAAATTTTTAATTTGGTCATGTCACACAGTGACACATGGTATACCTGTACCTATACCTCTACCTGTTTTGGGTCCAAAAAAATCAAACTAGTTTTTCATTTAATTGCTATATTGACAAGGCCGTTTGCGTGATTTTTAATAAACAAATTATTTGACGCAAGAATTTTACATTGGCGATATTTTACTAAAATTGGGCATTTTAACCAGAGATAAATAGGATGTCTGATTATTACCTTTTCTCTGACATAGAAGAGACAGCACAAATGGCAGCCTCTTCGCCGTCGCCGTCAAAATCAAAAGAAAAATACGAACTAGTGTACCTACCAAAAACTTGTCGATTGGAAAAAAAATAAAATATGTTTTAAGAAAAAGTTTTCCTGACTTATTTCGAGACGATGTCGACGAAATACAGTTGCTCCAGCCTATGGGCTTTTTACTAAATGCTCAGAGCAGTCATCGCTACAAAGAACAATTTGGATATAAGCAAGTTCGCACACTTACAAGCAGTCCTTAAATGAAAAAGCGAATGATATTAGCTGAAGAAAAGCAAGACATTGTCAAAAGGCGAAATTGCCCAGTTCCTTGCCACAGCCGATAATGGGAAATTTTTGCTTATTAAGGTAAGAATCTAGAGTTCTTATATATTCAAAAAATATCTTCAAAAAAAGACGAGTTTTAAGTTGTAGTGATTTTTAACGTACTATACTTAAGTTTATTTTTCTTTGTTACAGGTTGGGCTAATCATTGGTATTGCTACAGAAATTGCCCAATTATTATGCGAAAACGTCAAAGTTAAAGGAAAGGTTTTCCATAATAAAATTCCAAACACAAAAACAAAAATTTCCAAAGAATTTTTCGTGACATCTGAAGGATTTCAAGGAGTCGACATGGTTTAGATTATCCGAAAATACAAATCGCTGCGTTCAACACTCACGGATCACACGAGATTTTTTGTAGGTTACAGAAAAGGCATTTGCATACGGCAGCCTGTTGGTATCAATACGTTTGGCAGCATGCCAAAAGCTACAGCTACTCTTTTAAATTTGCCACACCCAGAATTATACACCGGACACTGTTTCCGTCGTTCATCCACATCCCTGTTGACAGATTCTGGAGCAGACCTATTGACTGTCAAACGCCATGATGGATGGAAAAGCAACAGCGTGACTGAAGGTTATATTGATACCTCTAAGAAAACAAAAAATGTTGCAAAAAAATGTGCTCCCAGGCTGTCAGCTGTACCTCTGCCCAGGCATCAACCCAACAAGTTTTACGATTCAGAATATGCGTGAAGTTGCCTCTGGTGTAAATTTTACTTTTAATATTTATTTTAATTATTTTAAAATATAAATTGTATTGTATAATAATAACAATAAAACAAATATATAAAAAATGTGTCTAAAAACACTGGTTTTGTCAAAATACGTTATGTAATAAGCACTAGTGCGGTAATTAACGCGCTATAGTTCATTACAGCACTAGCGCGGTAATAAGACTTATTATGCAATGCAAATATGCTTAAATGAGTTACATAATAATCACTTATCTTGCAGGTCGTAAAGAAACATTGTTGCGGTCAAGCAAAATTCGATCCCCTAAAATACCATATTCTTTATACATGAATACATCGGTTTTTCGGTATAAGATAATAAAACCTAACACGGTACGCAAAATGTCTATTTTTACTGGGCTATAAAACTAAAAGTTATATACCATTTTCCCTTAAGTATTATTTAACCACTTCACACGCTGAATATATCTGGCTTTTTCAGAGAACCAGAGCCTGTTTGTTTGTGTGGCATATCATGATAATGAAAACTAGTTAATCCAGATTTATTATACCCCAAGCTCGGTTTAATAACCTTGTGGGTGGCAAGTGGCACACTAAATTGATTATTCAATTCGTAATTTGAGAACAGTTAATTTCAGTAATGTGTGACATGTTAATTAAATAATATATTGTGCAATTACTTCCTGAGTTCTTATGGATAAGAAAAACATAACGACTTTAAACTGTAACAAAATGTATGATTATACAGTAAACAAAACTATATCAATGAAGGGATAAAGAAAAAAAAATATTTTTAACACTTTTCCACAATTTTATTTTTTAAGTTCTATTTACAAAAACTCCACGTTTCGCAACACTGTTGCTTCTTCAAAGGGTCTAACTGCAAGCTAAAAACTAGAACTTACCTAACCACTAACAAGTATAAAGGTGTGAAATAAAAAGCAACTTAATAAAAGTGTAGCAGGTAGACATCTACAATAAAAAAAACTAATTATTATATTTATCAACTGACAAAACAAATGCAATAGAGTAGAAAAATTTAGTATGGCAGCTGAAAAAAAATCTAATAAAAGAAATGTTCAGATAAACAATTTTTCTTAAAGGATTTACTTTGCTTCCTCTTTCACTCTTCCCACTTCCCCTGCCCTATATGGACAGTAATATTTTAAAGAAATATATATGTTGTAAAGCATAGTAAGGGTCATTTATAAAAAAATCGTAACAGTGTCTCTTAAAATACGTGACATTTGAATTTTTGAAAATTTTTTATTTGCCATATTTTAATATATAAATCACTACAAAGACTTTGTTAATTACTTCTTTGGTTTATCTAATGTTTGCAAAATACAGCAAAAAAATATCATAAGATTTTTTTTAAAATCAATTAATTATTTTATTCGAAAGACTAACGCGTGCAGAGGTGTGATAACTTAGAAAAATAGTTCTCTTTAAAAGGTGATTTATGGTAAAAATATCAACTTAGCTTTCCCGATGGGCATCTGACCCATGTTTATTCAACTATACCCTTTCATCCTCTTTAAGGATCTTTTTCTACAAAGTTTCTACATAGTCCAGTAACTGAAAACCTGAAAGTGCCCAAAGCTGTAAATAAATATGTACAGTTTTCATTTGTGGCGCAATTCCGAGGTCTTCGCGAATGCTTTTGAGCGAGAAAAAGTTTATCACTATTCCGACGCGGGAAACCGCTAAAAATGCCCCCCCAAAGTCCCAAAAATGAGTTTCACACAAATATCTGCCAAAATATGGAAATAGAGAATTATTCTTAAAAATGAAAATGAAGATCACCTCAAAATCTATAAAAATGGTTCTTATCATTTTTTTCGCCACACCAATATTTTTAGCAAAAACGGCCGTCGAAAAATCCATAACATTCCACACTGATAGTGGTAGTAGGCTAAAAAATGCAAATGGGCAAAACAATTTTTTGTCATAACGCAAGAAATATGGTGAAGGAAATTTTTCGGGATCATTAAACACTTGCTAGGGCCTCATTATAAAAAAGAAATGTTAATAACAAACCATTTTTTTCAAAAAAATTAATAAATTAATGAGACACTCCCAAAATATTGAGAAAAAAAAACTTTTACCCCTTTTTTTAACATTCTAGAAAAATCAGAATGAACCTAAACTCATATGCAACGATAGGTACGGGTTTTCCCATTCCGATAAACTTTGAATGATTAAAAAATGTACATTATTGCCCGAGTAATGGAAAAATTCGTTCACCCGCCTAATAGTGTATCCATGAAGATAGCGGCATTCTAGCGGTAGAGCGGCATCTGAGATGAGGGGACTTTTGGGTCTCGTTATCTCGAAAACTATCGATTTTTCGAAAAAAATTATAAAAACCATTTTTGTAAACTATAAGGCGATCTTTATTTTTTGTCCAAACAAAAGTTCTTCAATTCGCATATTTTGGCAGACATTAGCGGGAAACCCATTTTTCGGGCCTTGAGGGGTCATTTTTAGCCCTTTCCCACCTGTTAATGTTGATAAACTTATTTTCGGTTAAAAGCATCCCCAAAGACCTAAGAACTACGTCAAAAGGGAAAATTGTACAGGTTTATTTACAGCTTTCTCCCTATATTTACTGGACTAACAGTAAAAGTTTGATTTTTAGTGCATGCTGTCAGCATCTAAAATCTCATTTTATGACACTGGTGTTAAAAGTACTTGTGCTAAAAATGATTTACTTTTAACACAGGTAAAAAATTACAGAAACGTAATACTTAGATCAAAATAAATTATTTATTCAACTAAAAGTACAAATTCTGAAAATACAATTAGAATAAGAAACTTCATTGCCAATCTTATTAGTGGTTGTAGCACAATATACTTTGGTAAGATATTTACCCGGCCAGGAAGCAATGATATCCACTAAAGTTTTGGATAAAATTTGATCAGCAATTTTCTTTTTCTCTTGTAGCGAGTCTTCTATATAACCCTCTGCTACTGCACTGGACTTCCCTCCACCGTGTCTCTTAATTGTAGTAAGATTAGCACCAGAGTCCGCCAATGCACATTAGGTTTTGTATCTGGTATATGCACAATTAGTGAAGTTTCCAAATCTTCGATATTATTATACAGTTCTTCACGACGACCGGCTCCAAATACACGGAAAATTGCGGCTACTCTTTGCATAAAATATATTTCATCCGGGGCTTCTGCGAGATATTTGTCGATTTGTTCTTTTCTCAATATCTTAGACTTTTTTGGTCGATATCCTTCACCCTTTTGCTTTAAAAAGGCAACTAGCTAATAATATCTGCTTATGTCCTGATTATTTATGTTCATCATCGCCTTTAACATGGAGTAATTTGACCAAAGCGTAGACGGTTTCTATATTTTGTACTTTTCTTTAAAGTACGCAAGGAGGAGCACTTTTTCACTGACATTCTTGCCACTAACATTTTTTTGATCACACCTTTTAAAGAAACGGTAGTATGTAAATTCGTTTTGGTGCTTTCAGGATTGGTGGCTCCTTTCCTATTATAACATCTATTGAGACTATACAACTATACATTAGGGTGGAGTGAAACACCTAACTTTTTATATCCTAAAGGCCTATATGCGGAAAAGTGGTGGACTAAGTAATTTAGTTCCCTGCAAAATCCTAGGTCGATTGGATAACGTTTAGCGGCTCCCCCACCACCTCTAATTTTGGCCGCCGGCTGCTAAGAAACAAAGCCGCCAAAACCGGTTTAATTGGTTTTCCAGCGACTGTTGTTGGGTGCGCATGTGTTTAAGCTGTTAATATTTATTGGAAAATTAATTTCTAGGCGTGTATTTGTGTTTTGGTTACCTTTTGGTATTATTTAGCGAATTTTGATATTCGAACTTTAGTGTAAAATATGCCAAATACAAGGAAAGACACTGAGTCCCCTGTATTTGAGGCTCCGTCCGCGTTGAAGAAAAATGTGTTACCAACATATGCAGATGTGATAAAAAAATTTCTTATATACGTCAAACATTAATTGATGCTGCTTAAAATAAAGCCGAACCTACTTTAGGTAACATTACACCCTATTTTAATAGCGGAGCTAAAAGTTGTTTGGGCTAATGCGTCTATTCCCGTGGTGACAGACCAACAGATTTTACACATAATTAGACAATATCACAGAACGTTAAGGAATATTAAAAACCCCTAAAATCACGTTTTAATGATATTCTTATACAAAAAGTAAAAGCATTTAAAGACATTGAAGAAAAAAAAACTATATATAATATTTTATCTTGCAAGTGGGTGAACTTTTTCTTCTGTAAATGTATTATCAAAGTGCCAATTTGAGGAAGATAATTTTAAGTAGGCCAAAGAAATAAGAGGAAATTTTTTATCGGCTCTATTGATCCGGTAGCCACTCAAAGCATTCAGCCATCCTTACATCGAAAAGACTTAGAAATAAGATCGCTACCTTCAACCTCTACCTCGAATGTGCTGCCATCAGATGGTGGAGAAATGATTAAACGTGATAACAGCTTTAATGCAAAGCAGGAGGCTGTCTCGCAAGTAGTAGGATGTGCTAACCAAGTCTCGCACAAGCCTGCGATCGTACGGGTGTTTCTGATAGATCCGCTGCTATTATTGCATCTGCTGTATTAAAAGATATTGGAGTGTTAACTATCGAAGACACTTTTAAAATAATAGATAGAAGTAAAATAAGGAAAAGAAAAAGAACAAGAAACACATTAAGATCCCAGCTAAAACAAGACGAAGTCTTTTACAAGCAATTTATTTTGACGGACGAAAAGATAACCCCCTGGCTCAGCGTTTCATTGGGAATAAAAACCACAGAAGCACAATTATCGAAGAACATATTGTAATCGTTTCAGAACCAGGATCAAAATATTTTGGTCATATAACCGTCCCATGTGGCACAGCACAATCCATTTCCGCTCACATGATATAGTTTTTGAAGCAACAATTGAACTTTACAAAGTTAGTTGCTATTGGATGCGATGGAATGGATACGGGAATTCACAAAGGTGTAATTAGATGACTGGAAATTCACATTGAAGACCACTGCAGTGGTTCATTTGTATGTTGCTCGGAAATGAACTATCTTTGCGTCATTTAATGAAACAGTTGGATGGGGAAACTACTGGCCCCTCTGTGTAAAATATATAAAATATGCTTATCTATATCGAACGGTAACGTATCGGAGGATTTGGCCAACACACAACCTAGAAAAATGATCATTCACGGTTTTGCGCTTGTATGTGGCAACAGCAATAATAATTTAAAGTTTTTAACAGAATATATTTTGAAAGTTTATGCCCCAACGTGGTTTTGGATTAAAGTACGTTCTGAAGTTAAATATGGTATACCAAAGATTAATTTTAAAGCTAATGAGTACTTTAAGTTAATAAACTGGCAATCAACGGTTGTTACTGAGCCACCAATAACTAAACAATTTTCTGTCAATGAACTAAAGAAATGATCTCTAATGGTCCTAACCCAATGTCACTTTTAAATGTCCCTTGTCATTCCCAAGCTTTAAAAAGAAATGTTAAGTTAGTGACAGAAGCCTCATTATCTGTTTGCGGACCAGAGGCAAGAGGTGGATTTATTAGATGTCAAAAAGCTTCCCGAGAAAATTTGCCAAATTTTAAGACTATCAGACTTTTTAAATGCCTTGATTTGAAGGACCAGAACAGCTAAGAAGGGTGTGTTATAACTCGACATGCAGTCACCTCCTCGTGGTGAGTTCTGGGTTGTTTCATTTTATAACAAGCAAAAAGCTGCATAATATGTAAATATTTATATGTTAATTTATTTCGATAAAAGTCGTATTTTGAAAGAGCTTGGGGCACCGGAAAACATTATCATATGAGGCTCAGTTTTTTAACATAAACTTCACCTTACATGTAGCCACTTTTCCGCATATAGGAAAAAACAAATTAAAAAAAATGTATTTTTTTGCCATTTTCGCTCCACCCTACTATACATCGTTCACTGTTTTAAATATACGTTGCTTTGGTCGTTATAAGAATTTACCTTTGCCCTGTATATTTTGCAAAGTCTGCAATTGAATACATAATATGACCCCATTATTTTATTTATAAAAATTTATTATTTTATCTTATTTTAAAAGAAATTTATTATAAATAAACTGACCAATGTCTATAAGGCTTACTTAGCAAAACTTTTTTTAAAATAAACTGTGCACTCTTTCAAAATTTTAACATTGGCGTCAATTGGTAATGTTTAGTATTTAAAAAGCAAGATTATGTTCAATTTATTAGTAACCTGCAATTTAAATTTTTAACTTGTGCTAAAATTAAAATAACTTTATTTCCTTTTTTATATAAATTTTTATGTAAAAATAATAAGCAGAGTATGTTGCAACCAACTAGTGCCATAAGAAGCGTTTTAGGTTAATTATATCCATTTTATGTCAGCCACAATGGCACCAAGGTAAGATTAGTGGCTTCATAAATCTGTGTTAACCGGTTTTTATTAACATGTGTGTCGGAGAAATAAACAGAGTAAAAGGAAAGTGTGCTTATAATGTGAGATAATTTTCCTTTTTTTGTTAGGGAGGGGGTGAATACAAATCTTTCCTAATGGCAAATTTGTGTTATGTTATTACACAGAGAATTTTAAGTGAAAACTTTAATATTGGTATTAAAAAAATACATAATATCTTAAGGCTACAGAACTAAAATATCTGTAAAAACTCATATTATATCTAATTTAATGCCAAACCGAATGTTAAAAAAATTAAGTTGCCGGTAAAAACTTTGTTTGCAATTTTCATGTTTCCTAAATGTGTTAATTATTCATTTTTAAAAGAAGATGCACCTTATCTTACCTCCTAGTTCTTGTTTAATGTATTGAAAACCTGAAATTCATACTGGCAAAAATGATAACTAGAGAAAAATTAACTCGGGCGGACATAGTACTTCTAGCTGTTGTGTAGTTAAATGTAAGAATACTGGCAGAAATAGTAACTGCAAATTTCCGGCACCTAAAACAATGGCTTTAATGTCGTGGGTTACTCGTGTCAGGTTATAAAAATGTCTTAGTTGAAGGCGGCAACTTCTAAATGTTTGTGCGTAATACACCTACATCGCGCACAATAACATCTTAACCTATCGATACTAAGATTGGTTGGTTTGAAATTACTTGACGGGATGGTGCTAGTTGCTTCTAACGTTCAGCTATATTGGATTACAGTTGGTCTTAAGGTGGCTGCATCTCAGTCAAGGGTGTCTACGGCCTAAATTCGGTGTGACCATCCCCAACAAGGGTAAAACACGTGTAATCATAATATATATATATATATATATATATATATATATATATATATATATATATATATATATATATATATATATATATATATATATATAGTTTAGAAGTGGTTTCTTTTCTTTGCCTTGTTTTAGGTATATTGTTTATTATTTATTTCTTGGGTTTAAAGGCAGATAAAACAAAATTTTTTAAATAAAATATAATTTTTAAAATTAACGTTTCGGCTCTCTAGTATGAGCCTTCATCAGAATGTCTGCAATACAAAGAGAAAAACACAAATGAGCTGTGACTAATTACAAAAATTAATATAGTTACCTTATTAGTAGAGATTTCCATAAGTAAGTCATTGTTAAAAAATTTAACATAAACACACATTTTCAAACAATCACTCAAAACGATTATTGTATACACATATTACAAACATAGCGACACAAATTTAAAATTTCTTAATAAAAGGCATCAGCCGTTATGAGTATTATTTTTTTTTTTTTTTTAATTTAAAATTAAGGAATTTATTTCTTTGAACAACACTTGATAGCGACATCTATGGTATATTAACAAAATATTGTTAATCCACTGCATTAAAATTACGAATTTTTTAAAAGTTTTCTCATGGTAGAGTATCAATTTGATGGTATTGGTAACAGGTGGCAGCATTTAGAGATTTAAGTATATTTGTTGATTAAATTTTTTCTTAAATATATTATTCTTATTATTATTTAAATTTAATAGTTCGTAATATGCTAAGAAATCAACTGGTAGATTGTAGTATAATTTGCTTAAATTTTTTTATCAGTTTTTGCGTTTACTGTATTTTTCGTTTTTGTATACATATCATTTCCTGAAATTCTCTTTTTTGGGATTACTTTCAGTTTTCAGAATTTTTGTGTTATTGAAGTCAAATGAATGGTTTTGTTCTTGTGTGTGATTTGTAGAGAGCTGTTTTGTTTTTGTCGTATTTGTGGGCATTAAGTCTGTTTTTCAGATACTGGCTAGTTTGCCCAATGTACACATTTTGGCAGTTTTTACAAGGGATCTCATAAATTATATTACTTTTTTATTTTTGTCAATTTTGTCTTTTAGATAACTGAAATTTTGTTTAAGAAGATTTGCTCTTATGAGCCACTGTTATATTTTCACAAAAACAAAAATATTTATAAAAAATAATCCAGACTTAAAAATTTTAAGACCAGAAAGTCAAACAAAACAGTAATAATGAAATCTACTGAGTACGATGAAAAAATGAATGATCTTTTTACAAGACAAACGACGTATAAAATCATTAAGAATGACCCCACTAATATATACCAAAAAGCAAGTAACGATTTAATCTCACACTGGGAAAATAAAACCTATATATCACCTACCTACAGCTAAAAACTTAAAGATCCACAACGCAATTCCACCTAGAATATACGGTTTACCCAAACTACATAAAAACGGAATACCACTTAGACCAATCGTATCATGTACACAATCATCTTTGAAAAACTTTCGAAATATCTTAAAAATATTCTTAATAAAGTAATAAACCAAAATCAATATTATATAAAAGACTCATGGCATTTTAAAGAAAAAATTAAATCAATTAGTCTACCAGAAAATCATTTACTTATATCCTTAGATGTGGTTTCACTTTACACAAATATCCCTATAAACCTGACCAAAGACATTATTAAAAAAAAGTGGGATCAAATAAAATTACACACAGATATTCCCCTAGAAGACTTCTTAGAAGCTGTCGAAAAACATTAAATTCGACCTATTTCTTATATAACAGCAAGTATTACAAACAAATCGACGGATGTGCTATGGGGTCCTCTATCTCAAGTGTAGTAGCACAGCTAATCCTTTGAAGATCTTGAGGAAACAATCATAAATACAAAACTAGACTTTCACCTACCATTTTCTTCCGGTATGTTGACGACTGCATAACATCCGCTCCACAAGACAATTAGATAACCTCCTCAAAACGTTTAACAGTTACCACAATAAATTGCAGTTTACAATGGAAGTAGAAAAACACAACAAAATTAACTTCCTTGATCTAACGTTACACAATAAAAACAAAAAAATAGAAACGGAATGGTACACAAAAGAAACCTGGTCAGCAAGATATTTAAATTTTAATTCCCAACACCCCTATCTCAAAAAAAATCAGTTATCATAGGTCTGGCCGATAGGGCAATAAAATTAAGTGATCCTAATTTTAGAAGAAAGGCAATCGAAAAAGCAAAAATGCCTTAAGATCAAATAATTATCCAGAATATCTTATACACTCTATTTTTAAAAAAAGAATTCATCAATTTTATAATAGTACACAAAACCTCAAAAAAAATAGTGCCAAAACAACACATCTCTCTTTACCATACGTACCAAAATTATCTGAAAACCTGCAAAAAATTTTCAAAAAAGAAAAATATAACAGTGGCTCATAAGGGGCACAATCTTCTTAAACAAAATTTCAGTTATCTAAAAGACAAAATTGACAAAAATAAAAAAAGTAATATAATTTATGAGATCCTTGTAAAAACTGCCAAAATGTGTACATTGGGCAAACTAGCCAGTATCTGAAAAACAGACTTAATGCCCACAAATACGACAAAAAAACAAAACAGCTCTCACAAATCACACACAAGAACAAAACCATTCATTTGACTTCAATAACACAAAAATTCTGAAAACTGAAAGTAATCCAAAAAAAGAGAATTTCAGGAAATGATATGTATACAAAAACGAAAAAATACAGTAAACGCAAAAACTGATACAAAAAATTTAAGCAAATTATACTACAATCTACTCAGTTGATTTCTAGCATATTACGTAACTATTAAATTTAAATAATAATAAGAATAACATATTTAAGAAAAAATTTAATCAACAAATATACTTAAATCTCTAAATGCTGCCACCTGTTACCAATACCATCAAATTGATACTCTACCATGAGAAAAACTTTTAAAAAATCTCCGTAATTTTAATGCAGTGGATTAACATATATTTTGTTAATATACCATAGATGTCCTATCGTGAATTGTTACAAAGAAATAAATTCCTTAATTTTAAATTAAAAAAAAACAAAAATAATACTCATAACGGCTGATGCCTTTTATTAAGAAATTTTAAATTTGTGTCGCTATGTTTGTAATATGTGTATACAATAATCGTTTGAGTGATCGTTTGAAAATGTGTGTTTATGTTGAATTTTAACAATGACTACTTATGAAATCTCTACTAATAAGGTAACTATTAATTTTTGTAATTGAGTCACAGCTCTTTTTTGTGTTTTTCTCTTTGTATTGCAGACATTCTGATGAAGGCCTCATACTAGAGAGCCGAAACGTTAATTTTAAAAATTATATTTGATTTAAAAAATTTTGTTTTTATCTGCTTTAAACCCAAGAATACTAAATAATAAAACTATATATATATATATATATATATATATATATATATATATATATATATATATATATATATATATATATATATATATATATATATATATATATATATATATATATATATATATATATACTTTATATAGGGTAAGTCTGTAAAGTGGGACCCCCCGTTTATTGCTTTAAAAATTCCAATTGGGAAAAAATGTTTTATTCAAAATATTTTGGTTTTTGCTGCTCTATATTTTGCGAACAACGTTATGTATACAGGGTGTATCAAAAAGTCCGTACAGGAACAAAGTTCATTTTAAATGACTTCCTATATTTTTTGTTACATTTTTGTTTTCTGCATAAAATTCTATATATTTTTATTCAGCATATCATATCCCTATATTCAAGAGTTTACGAAATAATCGCATTTAAAAACAAATTTAAAAGGGAAAAATCCGCTTATGTTTTAATGTTGTTTTACGTTTCTATGGTTTCAGCGGTTTTTTGAGAGTTGCGTAATAACCAAATATGCTATAAAATTAATAAAAATGTCATAATGACAGTTTTATTATTCTGCAAAAACAATGTTTAAATCTTTTTTTTCTTGTTTAAGGTTTTACCTATTTCTACTCGTCATGTGATATCTAATTACTCATTAATTATTACTATGGCTGTTTTATCACTCTATAAAACCCACTAAAACCATAGAAACGTAAGACAACATTAAGAGATGAGCGGATTTTTTCATTCTAAATTTGTATTCAAATGAGAATATCTCGTAAACAATTGAATATAGAGATATGATATGCGAGACAAAAAAGTAACAAAAAATATAGGGAGTCATATAAAAAAAATAACTTTGTCTTTGTACGGGCTTTTTGATACACCCTGTATACATAACGTTGTTCGCAAAATATAGAGCAGCAAAAACCAAATTATTTTGGTATAAAACATTTTTTTCCAATTTGAATATTTAAAGCAATAAATCCCACTTCACAGACTTACCCTTTTTTTACAATATATATATATATATATATATATATATATATATATATATATATATATATATATATATATATATATATATATATATATATATATAAGTGTAAAAGTATGATGCCTCATGATTTTAATGGGCGATAGAGGAGCTCAAAATAAGTCGAAAAGCCAAGAACATATGAGTCAAAGTTAATTGTTTTCGAAATATGCCCTTTTCAAGTTTAAAAAACATGGCAACACCGCGTCTGTTTCGTCGAAGCGGCGGGTCTCCACTTCGAACGTTGTTGTGAGTTTTTTGCACTGTTTACACTTTTTTTTAAGGAGATGATCATTCATTTACATACAAATAATAAAAATTACTTCCTGCACCTTATTTTAATATTAAATTTAAGTAAAAAACAATCAATAATTGTTTGGTTTTTATTTGTAATTAAAAATAATTGTACTCACCATAAGAATAAGCTTAATATCCATTTTAAGAACACAACTAATTATGCTTTAAAACAACACTTTTTTGTTTTGCTTAAAGAATAAGATTTCTCGGTCGCACACATTCCGTTTTCATCAGTCTTTAGTAGGTACACTTGCAATACGTTTGTCTTGAATTTAAAACATACCGGCATATTTTTCCCGATTCAAAAACAAACAAAAATATCGTGGCCGGATCGGGAAGCTTCTTCGTACGACTGACTTCGCATAAAGGTATCGCTCTGTTGCCAATTGTTTTTTTAATTTTTAACTGGGAGAACAATTGTTAAAAAATCATTATTTTTTTTTTATTTGTAGACTAAAACATTTAAAATTAAGTTTATTTTATTATCAAATGAATCTACTGATAAGCGATTAGACAAAGTTTCCAGTTGTTACGGTTTACAGAAATAACTGCTTTCAAAGTGCATGACTTTAACATCGTTTAGAAAAAAATCTGTCAAGTTTTGACATATATGTCATATAAACTTTTCGACTTATTTTGAGCTCCACTGTCGCCCATTAAAATGATGAGCATCATACTTTTTACACCCTGTATATATATATATATATATATATATATATATATATATATATATATATATATATATATATATATATATATATATATATATATATATATATATATATTATATAAGGGTGTCGAAATAACGTTAAATAACATGTTAAATTATGAAAAAAAGTTCATATCCACATAGGTCCGCAAATGCGTTATAAGTTGCTATGGCTATTCAAAGATGGCACCGGGATACAGGGGTTCTATTTTATACCTCTGATACCGTTTTAGATGGTTTTGGCATATGTATTTCTTTTAATAATAGGCACTTTACATTGTTTTTACTAAATTACTTTTTTAATGAGGGCGTACCGAGAGGGGAGGCTTTGATTTAATTTGTCCACATTTTTATTAAACGCCATATTTCTGCGGTAAACGAATTTTACAAAAAGTTTAAAAATAAAGTTTATTTGATTATAATTGTGTTAATAACAGTCTAATCAAAAAAATATATATTTTTCTCGCCTTTTAAAAAAATACCGGAATACTCTTTTGCTTGGGCGACCATGCATGTAGTATTTTCTTTGAAGAGTCTTTTCTCGAAAACGGCTAACCTGACAAGTTTTTAACAAAAATACCTTTTTATGTTATTTATACTGCAGAATCAGAATTTCTAAAGAATACTGCAAAAATATAACGTTTAATAAAAATGTAAATAAATTAAATCGAGGCCTCCCTTGTCGGCACGCCCCTGATTAAAATAATAATTTAGTAAAAACACTGAAAATTACCTACTATTAAAAGCAATTCATATGCCAAAACTCAGATGACTATCCGAGACGGTTCCAGAAATATAAAATAAAACCTATATCCGGTTCCATCTTTGAATCGCCATAGCGACCTTATGACGCATTTGCGGACCTATGTTGATTTGAACTTTACTTTATAATTTAACAAGTAGAATCACCCCTAGAATTATCCGAACATTATTTTCGGACATCCTGTATAGCCTGATTTTATGCAGCCGTCAGATGCCGTTATTGTCTTCGCGCACCATGCCAATAATTGTTTGAAAGCCGTGTTAGATTATTATATGTGAATTTATTGCAGTCCCAATAATAGTACATATCTACGTGTCAAATTGGTGACCTCCGGTTTTGAAATCGGTTAAAAATATTTTTGTTTAGGTAATCAATATTATGCAATGGAAAAAAAAACCTTAGAGGTTAATAAAAAGGCAAAATAACTAATTGCTTAGGCTCCTTACATGGTTTTACCATTAAATTATACCTAATTATATCTAAATATTATTATTTTTTGGTTTTATTTTTATGGATGAACATGATTTAAACATTAAAAAAATCCCAAGAACTGTCTTATAAAAAAAGAGAATTACTGCAAATGCATCCGATTTTGTGTTTATTAAAATTTAGTATACTTATAGGAAACTAAATTAACATAAAAATGTTTTTTATCTAACCAGAAAAAAAACGTATTTGGTGAAAAAATATTTAAATGATTTTATTGTGCCCTATTGTAAACCTATTATTTTATATGTATCTGATTGGTTTGCTTGAAATATTAACAATAGATTTAACTAAACTGACTTGACAAATTCAAGAATCAGTGTATTCATGACTTGTCAACTGCAAGAGCACCAAGCCGAGACTAGTAGCCTCATAAATCTATGTTAACTGATTTTCATTATCAAGTGTCATAGAATCAAACATGACCCACTAAAGGAGTGCGTGTGTACTAACCAGAACTAACATGATATTTACTTTAGGGTGTTTTTAGTATACAATTTATATTGGGTTTAATAAAATGTTATGTTATAATTTGGTTTGTAAGAAAAATTGATGCGTGTCGCTTTGAAAGTATTTAGAATTTAGGTATTTCCTATTATATCGGAGAAAACCCCGAATTTTGAAAAATTGTTTTATTTTTATTTTGGCTAGTATAAATTAAGGTAACTTTTAGATCTTTGGTCCATTTTTATTGATCATTTACTTAAGCAAACTCTATTCACGTAGTTTTTTTATTTTTTTATTCGCAAAATAATGTTCGAACGTAATTAAAACGGTTTATACTAAAAAATAAAAACTTATTTTTATTAAAATAGGGAATGTTTTTTTAATTTAAGATTTTACTTTAAACTTTATTTATTTTTATTTAGAGTTGCCGATGAAAATCTTAGGTACTTTTAAAAATATCACAATTCAAACTTTATGCACGAGCTTTGGCACAGGTATCTAAATAGAAAAAAATGCAAAAATATGCAAAAATAATATAAAAAAGACATTTATAGTTCCTTGGTAACCAAACGGATTAAAGAACAGCCAGTGAGGAATTTCGACCCAATATTAAAAAATCTGAAATTTGGACAAAAGAACCTAAACTTATATATAACCGATAATTGCTTTTTCCTAGGGGTTAATTACACCCCTTTATGGGGGTAAAAATTCTTACAACCTTAATAACCAAAAAAATTGATATATGGACAAATTCTAAGCTAAAAATGTTTCATAAACTTTTTTTATAAGTCAATACTTTTTGAGTTATTTGCACTGATTGAAAATGCCGAAGAAAAAAAGTGCATGTTTTTTTACGATAATCCATGAATAACTTAAAAATTTTACATTGTAGCAAAAAAGTGTTTTGAAGCAAAATAAAGTATATTAATAAACAAACATTTTTTTGTATTTTTAAAGCTGTATTATTAACCGAGTTATGGCCTGTTGAAGATGCATCTTTGTTTGCGGAAAACTGAAGACTTACCGTTCAACGTTGAATAAAAGGAAAATGAAAATGTTTTCTTTGTCCAAATGTTTTTAAATGTTTTTAAAAATACCTTTTAAATTTGCTTGTGTAAATATCTCTAACATAAAAACTAAAAAAGTTATTGCAAAACTGAAATAAATTGCTTACTTTTCGGGGAAAAAAGGGTTTATGAAACCTGTGGTTTTTTCACAGGTATTGAAATTGTAGGTAATCCTTTTACAATCCACATTCTATGAGTGCTAGCAATGGGATTCAAAAAGTTAATTGATAAAGAATACCTAGTTTTTGAAAAAAGCTTAATTAATTAAAGAAAAAAGATTTAAAAAAAAATTCTTTTTTCACGGTAAGTGGAAAACCAATCAATATATGTAAAAAGTGTTCGTTTACAAATTTGTAGGATTTTTTTACTAAATATTTTCTTTTAATTTTTCCAAATAAAAATTAACGTAGAAATGACTTAAATGAAATTTATCTTTGAGTGAGAAACCTCTTACTTGAAGCCGTTTAAACTTAAACTTAAACATTTAAAAAACCAAGGGTTAAAAAAATGAATTTTATATATCTTTGAAGCCTTTGGAATTTTCGTAAAATGGTTTTGAAGTGATCAAAAATTAACCGTCAATCCGTTATTCTTACTACTCTTTAAACAATTTGTATAGCTATGATACCCAACATATTAGACATGCAGCGCATCGTAGGTAATTATATTATGCATACAATTTTAGAATATATTTTTTTCCATATAACTAATAAAACAATTAATAACTCATTTATAATAAAAAATTATTCTTAAACCATTAAAAATTATTTTTTTATTTTTTCGTATCGTATTTTGTAAGGGTTTATACATTACAATAAAAATTAAATTATAAATTAAACAATAAAAATAATTTAAATTATTACACATGGTACACTACAACACCAAAACCAGTAAAAAAATAATTTGTTGCCATTTCTTTAAAGGAGGTATATTTTTTATAATATATTTACATGCTATATTTATCCTATTCCATAATCTCCTAATAATGGACATGCCGTTCTTATCAATTTGGCCCTTGGCTTTAAATCAATAAACTTCCTGGGGCCTAAGCATTGAAATTCTTAAATGTATTTTTTTAATATTTTATTGCAGTTATAAATTAAATTCTTTTTAAAAATTCCCGTTAACCTAAATTTTATTTTTAGTTAAAATATACGGAGCTTAGAAAAACAAGAATAGTGACAGCAATACCTAATAAATTTTTTATGAAAAAAAAATTAAAAAGAAAGAGATTTTTTTGTATCAATAAATTCTATTTTATTTGCACTAGAATATAATACATAACAAAAATAAAATAAAAAGAATAAATAATTATGGAAAAATTGTACTAAACATCAAAAATTATTTTTAACAAAAAAAATATCCACATATAACTATACTAATTATAATAATTACTATAATTATTATTATAAATTGAATTGATGTATTAAATAAAAAACTTCTTTCTTGCTTTAGTTATAAAAAATTAATTGATTACACAGGTTTAAAAAAAAATGTCCCGACTATTTGACTAGCCCATGGTATTTCTAGGGATTTCGGCGCTCTGAATCCGAATCCGGGTTCAGTTTTTCCCCATCACGTCAGAAAAACGGGATTTTAAGGTCATTTAGAGGTCAAAATGGTGATATTTTTAAAAGTGCCTCTGATTCAACTTCTCGAGCGACCTACTAAATTGACTGGTACCTGTGTAAGTCTTGAGTACTTTTTGGACATCAGAAAAAAGCTCCTAATCACGCCCAGGACCAGCCCAGGGCCGGCACAGAGGGGCAAAAGGCGCCATGGGCGTTCTAACTGGCAAATTTGAATTTTCCTGCCAAAACTGTTGAATTTTAAAGATGCATTTGCTGTGAGTTAATGACGGTCGACCCTGCACTGACACAAGTGACCCTAAAACTTTGCGTGAACATTGAGGTAAAGCTACGTGTGCTGCCCAGAGCTGGCCCAGGGTAGAGAAAGTGGTCCCGGCGATCCGAACTCGCCAATTTTGATTTCCCTGCCAAGATATTTAATTTTGACGATTTATTTACAGTTAATGACGGTCGACATAGCACTGCATCGTTTGACCCTAGAACATTGCCTATACATCGAGGTAAAGCTGCGTGTGCTGCCCAGGGCTGACCCAAGAGCTACGAATTTTGAAGACGGATATGCGTTCTTGCTTGCGGATAAATTCAAGTAGGACATTTCAAAAGGGCTAGAAAGTACATGGAAAAACAGAACTTGGAAATTTGACTATACTAATAGTAAAGCTATATATAGCTTTACCATTAGTGTCGGGTCGACCGTCATTAACGTACAGCAAATGCATAGTCAAAATTTAATGTTTGTAAGAAATAAATTCCATTAAAACAACTATGGGCCTTTTTTCCTCTTGGCCGACCTGGGCTGGTCCAGGCAATAGAGCTTTCCAATATCCAAAAAATTGGCCCATTGGTACCCGTCAAGTTAATAGGTCACTCGAGTACTTGTACTAGGGCCGCTTTTAAAAATATTACTATTTTGACCTCTAAATGACTAGAAATACCATGGTCCGGTCAAATAGTCAGCATTAGCGCTTTCTTTTTAATAATTATAATTTTATTTTAAGGTGGTTTTCTACAAAGAACTTAAATTACATTCATGGTAAAAAATGCAGCAATTTGCAGACATCTTTAGAAACGTTTGTGTACTTAATAGTCGGCCGTGGTTTAAAAATTCCTTATCTTTACGTTCGTGGCGCCCCTTAAGTTACAGCGCCCCTGGGTTGTAGCCAAAACAGCCCATGGAGTTAGTATGCCCTGATAATGGATATATTTTTTGTAAGATTATATAACGTATTTGTCAAACTGTAGTTACTTTAAATTTAAATATTTGTATGCTCTTTCCCCATCTTTCAAGATCTATTATAAAAACTGTTTAACCTTTTTTTGTCTGCAAATATTATTTTAATGTTTAAATTTAAAATATTATCCGATTTAAAAATGCGATTAAGATTAATAAATAAATACACTCTTATTCTTGTATAACCACTTAAAGATACTTAGACAAGACTTTGGAAATTACTAATAGACTCATATTTTCCTTAAGGCTATTTACTTTTAAAAGCAAGCTACATACTAACTACCTAGCCTTATCTTATAGCATGTTGCTTTAAGCTGATATGAGAGTATGTTGTTAGTGGATTATTAAGTTTACAACACTTTGCTGTGATAATGGAGTTCATCACTTAATTTATCCACTATATCTTCTTAACATTAAATATTTAAAAGGAAAAACGTTAGGAAAAAGTTAGGACATTATAGCGAATGACATTACATTTTTTTTGTACTACAACTATATTAAAAAAATATTTTTTTTTATCTTGACAGAAAAATAAAAATTAGAGATGGGGGGTCTTATTTAAGATATACACAGGGTTATTAAATTACTTTCTTGCTGAGAAAATTATTCACAGCACTTAGGAAGCTGCAGTGGCTAAAGAGTTTACGTCAAAAAAGGCTTTTCTCAAAGGTATCGCTCAAAAGGCATATTGGTTTTTAATTTTGTAGGACTTAACGACTTATAAGTATGTTTTGGCTTTTGCTTCTCCCATAGCGAACAAAATTGTGTTTTTTAAATTAAACAAGATTTTTGGTGCACCAACCTTATATTAATTAGAGGTCCTGTAAAATGGATATCTAAATTATCCTTCCCATGTTTATCAGACCCAAAGACCAGCTTAAAAAAAATTAATAACAAAGTCAAGGATACCATCATTACGAAAATCATAAACGTGAAAGAGAAGGGATCATTATTGTAAAAGAGAAGTAAGAACGTAATAATTTTAAGTCCCAAACTATTATGGTTATAATAATACTAAAATTTAGGACACCTACTGTCTTTATTTGTTAATTGAAACACAACGTTTTGATTAGTGCTATATCTTTAAATGTTTTCAAGTTATATATAAAAACTATTCCTAAAAGCAACGAAATATACCATCTGTTGTTCACTGAAGCTTGACCGATTTTTCACGGTTCTGCAACGCCTGTCAGACATTTGGAGTGTCCATACTAGGCTTGCTATATACATTTTGGGTATTTTGAATTATTATACAGCTTATTTAAATTTTATTTTTTTAGGTGGGATTATGTATGAATAATTGTACGTGGTATTGTTTTGACCATGCGTGGTCGCCAACCCTCCCGACATCGACGTTTCGCCTCGTTTCGTATGGTTATACTTTTTGTGTTCTTTTACTCTAAATTTGAGTGGTATTTTTGTTTTTCCAATGTATACCCCATCACATTTAGAGGGAATTTTGCAGATAATGTCATTATTTGAAAAGAAATTTTCCTAAAGTGGTTTGGGATCTAAATGCCGTTTTAATATTATACTTGTTTACGATTGTGCGGATCTTTTCCGAGGTATTTTGTCATAAATGTATGGTCTTGTGAAGTCTTAGTTAAGTTGGAGTTTTTTTATCTTACTTTGATATTTATTGATCAACCAGTCTCTTATTGTAGCCGTTTTACTAAGATCCTTAGTAATGTTACTTATCTCTTGCAGGGATTTCTTACTGTTACATAAGTTTTCTGCGCGGTTATATAGAGTACGTATGATCCCTTGGTTTGTTCTGTTGGAGTAATTAGAATTTTGGTGTAAATATTCTTCTGTGTGGAAAGGTTTTTAGCATACCGAGGTTTGTATATGCCCATTATTTCATTTGATTAGGACGTCGCGAAAAGGTGGGTAATAGAAATAGGACCAGACAATACTTTTGTTGTTTTTGCTGTGGAAAGTTTTATGCAAATGTAACAGTAGAATAATCGTTAAACATTATTCGAGCCAACCTTACAGAGGATGACATACTATCAGAACGCACCACCCTGCCACTGGATGGAGTGATGGCACTTGTTGGAGCTGTGCCTTCGTAGTTTCTACTTTCAAGTGAAAGATGGGTGCTATGCGCAGGATGATGGATTCAACGGTCTCCTTACTGTTGGCAAATATTAATATAAAATGATTTAAGGAAGAAGCAATTAAAAACTGGACTAATGAAACCAAAAGTCTAGCTAAGATTTGTAGATGATACTTTGGTTGTATGGACAGGTCATGACAAAGAACAAAAAGGCTTTTTAAAACATTTTGCTTTTGACGTTTATCAAATTTACAATGAAGAAGGAGCAAAATTTGGCTATACATTTTCTCGACGTTTTAGTCGAGATAATGGGCATAAGCATATACAAACCTCGATAAACAGAAAACTTACCCACACTGAACACTATTTCTAACAAAATTCTTATTACTCTAAAAAACAAAACAAGGGCCATCCATAAATTATGTCACACCTTAAGGGGGGGGAGGGCTGTAAAGGGGTATGGGGGAGTCATCAGTTTGTGACGTCACATGTAAAAATCTAAATTATTAAAACGTTAAACTTATATGTAGACGAAAACCGTAGGAATTGTACTAACTCTCTGTCTATATGCTTATTATTTATATATATTTTGATTATTTTTAGATGTAAAATTTAAAAATGTGTCACTTCACACAAATGTGGCGAGTTGTGACAGGGACGGGGAGGGAGGTCAAAAAATCATAAAATTCGTGTGACGTAATTTATGGATGACTCCCAAGGGTTATACGCACTCTATATACCCACGCGGTGGCCTTATGTAACAGTAAGGAATCACTGCAAAAAGAAATAACTAATATAACCAAGGATAATAAGCTGAATGTCTAAAGACAAATATCAAAATTAGACAAAAAATCCTATATATATTAAATATTTATGATAATTCTGTATATTAAAGAAACTTTGTAAAGATCTTTAAATCCCCAAACAAGTATAATATTAAAACATTTAAATCCCAAATTACTCTAAGAAGTTTTCTTACTAAGACGACACCGGAAATAATGACTGTATCTGCAAAATTCCTTGTGAATGCGGTAAGGTATACATTAAAGAAACAAAAAGACCACCTAAAATTGGAATTAAAAAACACAAAAAACATACATAACGAGGTCGAAGTCAGGGAATGCTGAACACGCATGGTTAAAACAACACCGCATGCAATGGTCGAAAGCAAAAATTATTTATAAAGAAACTCCTGGAAAGAGAAGAAAATTCATGGAAAATGTTATAATTAAAAACAATTAAATTTTATTTGGCAAGTATCGATATTCTAAATATCTGATAGCTAGCTGTTGCTGAACCGTGGAAAATCGGTTAAGGCTATGCAATATTTATTTTTAACAAATTTAACAAATTATTTTAGTTTAGTAGACCATCTATTAAAAAAAGATTCTTTAATTTTTAAATTATATATGGATTTCATTACTTTAATGAAAAATTATTTAAAATACATTAAATAAACTTTTATTCTTGTATATCCACTTAAACAACTGTTTTTTATATTTAATTTAAATTATTAAACAATATCTTCGTAGTCGATATCACCTCCCATAACTAAATTGTACTTAATTTACCATTTATTTTTGTAAGATAAGCAGGAACTGATTTAGGCCTAGCAAGGCTAATTTATATTTCTATAAGCACATGATGAGTTGTCGGTTTTAAGCCAAGTATAATCATATTTGCACACGTATTGTATAATAAGTAAATATAGACAAATGGCGTTAGTATATAAGCTTATTTGCGCCAAATTCTAACCTAGCCTTAGCAAAATTATAATCTATCTGACATAAGCCTATAATAACAACCAAGCCTAGATGCAGTTAGGCTTGCTAGGCAGTTTAAATATTTACAAGGTATGATATTACACTTATTTGCTGACATAATCAAATGAGGTAACAAAGTTTATTATTCGTATTTTATTTCTATATAAAGATTTTTTTTTAAATAAAGTTAAACTTTTATCCAAAAAAAAACTTTATTTCAAAATATAATTTTAGCAAAATATTGCCAAGAATAAATATATTTATAGTATACAACAGTGTTTAATAAGTTATAAACGGAGGGTGCCCTAAAAATAGTTTAGCAAATTAAAATCTTAAAATATCTATGTCAATTTAAATTGAATAAAAATTGTTACAAAATATTGAGCCCACATTTACTTTGGAAATTACAAACCACAAAGTTTTAAGTAAAAGTAGCAAAAAATTCCATTACCGCCACTGACCTCTCGTAAAGGATTTTTAAATTTCTTTGAATCTACATGCTCGCCATCTACTGTAAGTGTTAAACAAAGCTGGGATTAGTGTAAGCTTTTAATGGTATTTGGTAGTAAAGCAAACCTAAAGAAGTTTGCCAAATTGTACTGTTTTCTCTTTTGGAAATATTATCCGGACAAAACAAGCAATTTTCCTAGTTTATCCTACGGTAAAGAATAGCAAAACAAACTATGTGAATCTAACTTACATAGGTTCAATTACAAATAAAATTAAAAATCTTTTGAAAAATCAAGGTATATCGATAACAACGAATAATAATCTTGGAAAATACAAAAAAACAAAGACAAATCTTTGAAAGACAATTAATCAGGAGTTTATAAATTGACTTGTGGTTCTTGTAATAAAATTTGTATTGGTCAAACGGTGGAACCTTTAAAAAAGAATAACCGAACGTAAAAAGTCATATTTAAATAAAAACACCAATTTGACATATGCTACCCATCTTTTAGAAAAGAATCATAAATTCAATGACAATTTCCAAGTATTACATGTTTACAACAGCAACAATAAACTAAAATTATTAGAATCCCTTTAAATTAACAAACTAAAAATTACCGACTACCTGCTCAACTATCAAAAAGATCTTAATGGGTCACCATTATTAAACTTATTTCTTTGAATTATATTGTATCTTAGATGATTATTTATAAACAACTTTATTGTAAATTTAATTTCATGGTACACCTAGTTTAGTAAGTATCAATCTTCCGATGAAGCTGTTGTACAGCGAAACATGTCAAGTATTACCATGTAATAAAAGTGTTGTGGAAATCAATACGTATTGTATTATTTTAACATAATTTTAATTTGCTATTTATCATTAATATTAATTTTAAGAAAACTATATAAGCAGTACTAGATTAACGCGTATTATCATTAAATTATTTCTCGAATAAACCGGCTAACAATATTATCCGGATTATTTAAATCCGCTTTAAATGTCTGCTAAATAAATGAGTTTAACGCGCCGAAATATAAAATATTAATTTACTGTGAAAACGTGAAGTAAAAGCGGTAATATAGTGTTTATAAAATGAAAAACATTTTTGGTTCTCAAAAATTATAAAATATTTTTTCAACTAGATATTAGAAATTACAAAGAAACCTAATTTTGGTATGTAAAGGGTGTCCGGTTATGAAGGTAACCTCCATTAGCTTTTCTATTTGACGTTTGGGAACAATAAAATTAGTATTAAAATTTATTGTTTCAAAACAGTTTTTTTTAAACATCCCTATACCTGTAGAGGGTGCTTCAGAAAGTAGGAACTTGGTCCCACTATCTTATTTCAAATGAGTCCCCTATTTTTTATTTGAGATTTGCATTTGCTTTGAAATTCTAAACATTTTTAGTGTAGCATACCCTATATCTGATTTTAATAGTTACATCACAAAATGCAAAAAACCGTTACCTTTATCATTATCACGCGATATCGCTACGTTTGTTAATTTCATAAATTAGCCATGAAATTTCACATATCTGTCAAATAAATACATTAAGTCCAAATTTAGTTACTAAATAATTTATTTCCAACTCTTCCGCAGCCATACACACACGCCAATCCCTTTAAGCCCTTTTTTGATTATAATTATTCTTAACATAAAATTTATAAATGACTTTCCTTTCTTGTTTAGAGTAACCCATAGTGAGATAATATTTTACTAAATAATTTAAACTGATGTCAGTGTGAAAGAAAGTAATTTGACGAATATGTTAAACTTTATGGCTAATTGTTAAAATAAATAAACATAGCGATATAGCATGATAGTGATAATGATAAGGCTAATAGTTGAGGGGCTACATTTATTACCGGACACCGTTTACCTGGTTGATACGTTTTTTAAGTTACTTGGTAAAAAGGTATTATACCAAAAGCACGCATGCAAGATAAGGGTCAATTTTTATATAAAAATTTCGGCCTAAAGTACAGACAAAGCTGTCGCAAATTACTTTTAAAAAGTAATTCAATTACAATTACCAATTACTAGCATGTTCGTTAAAAGTAATTCAATTATCAAATAAAACCAAAATTAATTGAATATTTTAGCAATTACTCTATATAAATTACCACATATATTAAACACGATACACTAAACAAATAAAATATTTATACTATTTATAAATTACGTCACACAAATTTCATTATTTTTTGATCCCCCACGTCCCTGTCACAATTCGACACATTTGTAAGACCCTCTCCCACCTAGTGCAACATCACATATTTTAAAATTTTACATCTAAAAATAATCAAAACAGTAATTCTAATTTTTTAATTATTTTTATTAAAAATATTTTTAAATGAAATTAAAATCAAATAATTATTTTTAAATAATATAGATTTTTACATGTGATATCATAAAGCTGATGACTCCCTCATACCCCTTGTCACACAATGTCACAATCCTCTACACCCTTTCCCTTTCTTACGGTGTGACGTAATTTATGGAAACCCCTATGCATCAAAGCGGCCCGCCGAGTTTCGAGATGCTCTTTCTGGCTGGCCAAAATTCAGGCAGTTTTTCCATAAAGAAAGGTAATTTAAATTTTCGTAGTAATTCAATTATTTATTAGGTAATTTAATTAATTTTTCAAGTAATTTAATTACTTTTTAAGTTATTGAATTATTTGGGATTCATATAAATCAATTACCAATTAAGATAACAAAATCATATTAATCGATTATCCAAATACAATTACCTTTAACGGAAAGTAATTTAATTAAAGTAATCAATTTACTGAGAAGTAATTGAATACGATTTTAAATTTATCTTAATTTAATTACCGACAGCCCTCAGTACAGATATTTAAAATAAAACCAAGTTTTTTTTTAAATTGGCAAGTTTCTGTCTGTATTAATGCATATTTTTTTATTAATACAGACAGTTTTTTTATTAAAACAGACACATCAGTAAAAAACTTGCCAAGTCAATAAAGTGCTTTGTCTAGTTTTATATTTCAGTGCTTTAAGAGGCCAAGATTTTTTGATAAAAACTTGGCCATTATTTTACATAAGTAATTTTGGTATAATCTCTATTTTTATAATTTAAATAAATGGAATAACATTGCATTTTGAATTCTTAGTCAATTAAGAACTTAGAAACTTAGGTTTAATCAGATTGCAAACTCCCTAAACTACCTACTTAAACCTATTTGCATACCAAATTTTTACTACCTTAGAAAGTACATTATAATTTAGATGACTTAATGAGTGAGTGAGTCAGTCAATAGAAAAATGGGCGATTTTCAATATTTAATATCTCAGAAATCACTTGACATAATTTTCTTAATTTTTTCAGAGGGAATTACAATAATTTTGTGAATTTACATACTAAATCTCATACCTTTATGTAAAACGATAACGAAGATATGATAGGAAATAAAGATGTTGAAACCTTTTGAGTAATATGCACACATTTATGCATCAGGCCGGAACTTGGCCTAGATATTCTAATTCCAATTATGGCATTAATTTAAGTATTTATAATGTTAAACCCGTTTAAATTCATGAACGGTTTTCATAGATTTAACGTTTAATATCTATTTTATGGTGATGTTTATTTAAAAAAGGGCATTTTATTTACACTAAATATAAAGGTTTAAAATAAAATAATTTTGCGAATCACGTAATTGAGAAATAAATTATAGTTTAAAAAAACTAAAAAAACACGGTTTTATAGCAAACCGGACAAAAAGGTAGAAAATATTTTTTAAATATAAAGAGTTTGTGTTACAGTGATCGAACGTCCAATAATCAATTATGACCAAATAATTTGGATAGGGATTAAAATAAAAATTAAGTTAATAATAAAATAATTAATTCATTATATTAAAAAAGTGTGGGGTGCTTGAGATTTAATGTAACGATTATTTTGTTAATAGCTATTTACAAAATTAAAGTGATTATAAAAATATAGTAAATTACACGCCACGCTTTTTAACTATAATTGAATTGTTGTGTTAAAAACTAACTAATTTTTATTTTAATTTTATTACAAATTAATTGGTCATAATTAATTAGTGGATTTTCTATCACTGTAACACAAACTCTTTATACATAAAAATATTGTCTACTTTTTAGTTTGGTTTGCTATAAAAGGTGCTTTTTTTTTAACAATAATTTATTTTCTTAATTTGTAACCTCAAAATATCATAAAAGTAATCTTAATTAGTAGCGTCGATTTTTAGTATGTCTTATACAGGGTGATTCCTTTTTACTTAACTTTTTAAAATAACTTTTTTTCAAAATAATAAAAAATGAAAAACTTACATTCATTTAGTGTGTCGAATTCGCTCCTGTTCTAAGTAAGTTGTCACAGCCCAAGAAGTCTTCGGGCTGTAGTGCTTGGTCACGTTGAACGTGATTTTTCCGCAATGTTGTACACACATTTTTTTACTTAAACCTTCCTGACTTGCAATCACCCGAGTACTTGGGTCCAGAATGAGTCCACAACCGTCGCGCGTACAATCTCAAAACAACGTTTGCAGATTAACAACACTCCTCATACGTGAGGAACATATCCTCGTATTCATTGTTTTTAGATTGTGCCACTTTTGCGATTTAACAATGATTTAAAATTAAAAGTAATCCTCGCCTTGTCCGGTTAAAGCATTACGACTGATTTATACTAGGTGATTAACAAGATAAAAAACAAGCGAAAATAAGAAATAAACTATATTTTTATGCCCAGGCCCACATTAGGCACACTTTCAAATAAATTTATGTAGCTTTGTTACTTTTGGGTTTTTAAAAAAATATATTAAAAAAAGTTGCTTATTTTAACGAGTTTTATACACAGTTAAAAAAAGCCTTAACTCAACCCCTTAGAACACCCAACATAAGGGTCAGTGAAAAACACTTTCTTCAAAAATAACTCTGTTGTTGACAGTAGCCTGGATTCTTGTAGAAAGCATTTTGTTCTATTTTGACCTTGGCGAATGCGCAAGTATTGTCATTTTGAGATAGTGTTATTTAATTTTTTTTTATTCTAATAATCCTAGTCAGGGCATTTAAACAAAGTAATTAAATAATTGTATTGTCCTCGGCTTTTGACCCCTATACAAATTTTTAAGTTAATAAGACTTCTTGAAATTTAGGACAATTAGGTTGAAAGATTTTGTTAAATGATCATAAAATAAATAAGCCCTTATAAGAAAAGTGGTCAATAATACGGCAAACAGTTTTGTTTTAATTAAAGTTAAGAGAAAGTTTATCACATTTTTTTTTTAAACAAAGGTTTAAGAAGTTTAAAAATGATATGTGCATAACAATATTTTATTTGGTATTTAAAATATATGTGTTTACCATTTACATAAAATAAGATTACGAAATAACCAACCTTTTACAAATGTCTTTTATATTTGAGAAACTAACTTAACACATATCGTAAAAGGTATCATTTTATTCTAAAACTTAAAAGCGACCGTAAAATACATCAATACTATAAATATACCTACTTTTATTTTACTTTAGTTTATTTGACACTAAAAAAGTTTCCCCTTAATACACTTAAATTACATTGGGCTTACATGGGCTCCAATAAAGGGGGATTTTGAAGCAATTTTAGTAAAATCTCTTGGCGCTGTATTAGCTTTTAGAAGAGATGTAAATCAGTTAAAGGGATACAATTCGGTTTAATTTTGTTTTCTTTTTTTGGGCCAGGTTTCCTATTTTTAGCTACTTATTTACATAATACAAGGCAAATAACAACTTAGTAAGAAAAAAAACTAAAATCCCTAATATGATATTTAAACCACGATAATTCATAAAAACGTTGTCGAAATAATTATAAAACTATATTTTTGCGCGCCTCTGAGAACTACGCCACTGTAATTTGAGATAAACATTACATAGTAAGATATAAGATATTAGTCACCCAGACACTCAGTCGCTGAATCAGTCCCTCAGTCACTCAGTCACTTAGTAAGTAAATTATTCTCTAAAATTTTCAAAATTTTTAATTTAAAAAGTAAGACATGAGATTTACACTAAATATATACCAAATGCTATACGGAGAAGACTTTAGTAAAAAAACAATATTTTAAAATTTGGGAAAGAAGCTATTTTTGGGTGCCTTACTCCCTCTGTTTGTATTTTTTCGTGAATTTAATCAAATTTTATCGTCAAATCCCAAATTTCGAAAAATTATCTATGTTTTTTTAAAAACCATATCCAGAAGAAATTTCTTTACTAAACAATGTTTCAGATGCCTTAATTTCAAAAAAATTGCAGACATTTTTTCAAATTTTGGAATCAGACAATAAAATTTAATCAAATTCACAAAAAAAAACTTTTGGAATTATAGCAGAATATTAAGGGCAAAGATAAGTTTTTTATTTTACTTGATGTCAAACTTACTTTTATTTACACAACTGGTTCTACCTTTATTTTGAAATACAAGGTTACTGAAACTTAAAACTCAACAAAAACAAGTGGAAAGTTTGCTTGGAAAAGTCCAGAAAAAAATAAAAACAGCTTTTATCAGCCGTGGTCGACAGTGTTGACTAAGAAACTAAAGTGACAAATAAATTGGTTAATGTCACCGTGACTGCCATATTCTTAAATAGGTTAATTTAACTAATTACCTAGCATTTTTTATTTAGTTATTTATGGTGTAACCTCTGGCTATTTTATTTTAAACGTACCAAATACAATTTTTAAAACTTACTTGGAATCAAATAACTAAATAATTAGGAAATCTAATCTAATAAATAAACTATGTTTAAGTTAGTTTACCCAATAAACTCTTTTTAGTTTATTAAATGTTCGAACTGATTACCCTGTTACATTTTTAAGCTGTATTGGTGTAATAAAACTAGTGTTTTTTTAAAGCCACCCAAATTATTAATAATTATATACTTTTAGCTAAAATAGCTTTTGAACTACCCTCGGTCCATTTAAAAAACTAGCTTAAGACCGTATACAATTTTGCGATCTTTAATCGAATTTGTAGAGACTACAAGGAACTAACGACGTTCATTTGTATTTTTTCCTGACTACCTTGTCCACAATTTATCGTTTTATACCATTGTGTATTAAAAATTACAAATCGTGATTTAAAGGTAAGGTATCAAAAGCAAAGCAAGTAAAAATATACAGGGTGTTTAATTTTAAAAAAAGATTAAAGATTACTTTCGGCTAAACCAAAAGATAATAAAAACACTTAAAAATATGAAATAGTGCATATTTATATAATATATGTACGTACCCAATTTTATTATTGTGTTATAAAAAGTAAAAACATGATAAGGGTAAGCCAACTGATAGGAACACCCACTATTGCACAAACAGATAAATTTAATAAGACCTCATATATACTTTACATATAACTTAATTTGTGTTATCTGAGTGTTAAAAACCAAAAACAAAACATTCTGAAGATATGAGGCGACAGCTTACCTAAAAAAAAGAAAATTATATTAGAAAATCCAATCTGTACCGGATTTAAATTTTAAAATAAACAATGCTCCTTTGAAACTTCAGAAGATGAGTTATTTTAGAGTTACCTACAACGTTTTTTTTTTGAGGCGCTTTTGATGAATTTAACGATCTGTAGGTAATTTAAAAAATTATCCCTTCTTTTTTGTTTAAGTTATAAGATTTTATAATGCAGACATCAGAAAATATATTGACATACATTGAGGCATTTAGCGAAAACCACACCCCCAACCTGTGAAATTCATAATGTTATGTAATTTTTAAATAACCAGCTGTTTCTTGCACAGTTGCTAGATAAATAGTAGTAAAATGTTATGGTTTTACCTTGACCCAATTCTCAGAATTTTCGAAGACAAAGTAGTTGTAAGTTACACTAAAATGAATCCATTTACAAAGTTACAAAAAAGTATTTTTTATAAATATTTTAAAGTTTTGTGGCGGATTCATATTTTAATAGAACGTAGATAAGTTTATTGATATTTTTGGGGTTTTTGCTTTTTTTTTCTGTTTCAGGCGATCTGCCAGTTCATTGGGGTCAATAGGACTAAGCACACACAGTTCGCTATACCCCGGGACCAAGAACAAAGTGGTCTTATTCTTTAGAAACTTTCCATGCTAGTAACCCAACGAGAACTCATTAAAATATTTTTTATGTCAAAATAATATACTTATGTTGCTTTGGGAACATCTATAAATGTTAATATATATAAAGTTTTAAAAAAGCTAGGCCTAAAATGTATTTATTTACTAGAATATGCCCTTTATCAAAGTTAAATTTGATAGAAAATGGGCTACAAAAACTTTCCGCAAAATTAAAACTACTTTATAAAACAAAAACCTTTATAGCACTTGGCATATCTTTTATAATTAACTACTTATAAATAGTATATTTTTTATTCTGAAAATAGTCTAGCAATCAGCTCTTTAGATTATTAAAAAACATACAAATAACTTGAGGCTAGGCACAATTAAAATTTAATAAAACCGCCGATTTTCAGGTTTCATATTTCCCAGAAAAACGTGTTAAAAAAAATTAAAGTTATTTTTATTTTGGTATATTACCCACTTAAAAATACCACATCACCACGGTATATTTGGTTTAAGCCTTTTTTTACCTAAAACTAATAGTTTCTTAATAAACCACATAAAATTAAACACGCTTTGTAACTAATATTAAAAGAGTTACCTTATTTTATAATGTTAAAATATTGATTATAGCAAATATTTATTATAAATATGCATCCTTTGACCTATTCACTTGTTTTGTATCACTTCCAGTTTGACCGGAAATGACAAGTACTCTTAATTTTTAAATAGGATCACCGGACTTTTTTGCCTAATTTAATAGTAAGTATTATTTTTAATACAACGATGCTTTATGTGTAATTTTTTGATACCTTTGTGATAAAATATTTTTTAAATTTTAATGTAGAATGCCTTTATTAAATTAAATTGGGTAATTTTAAATCAGGTAGCTCTATTAAAATAATTTTATTCGTCCCCTGTTTTTTACAGCTTTTCTGGGCGATTTTAACGTCACTAAAATGATACTTAAACAGTCTTACTCTAAATACCAACTATATGAAAATATCATGCTTTTTTAAAATACGCTGACGAGCCACCCTTGTTTTATTTTAAAAAAATAACTTATAATCATTAAATTAATTTTGCCAACTTCTACTCCTTTAAGAAAAGTGGTAAAACAAAAAACGATCAAAGAGTGACCGCAAAAATCGCTCAAAAACTGTTTGTTTTTTTACAATTCACAGAGAGATGAGAAAAAAATTCGGATAAGCATTGCTTTTGGTATTTTGCAAATTTTTAAAAATCACCCCTATTTAGGGATTGGAAACATAGCAGTGGTATTAAAAGTTATTTTTACTGCGATTTTTGTTTCGAATAAACCTTGCAAAAATGAAATAATACATCTCCAGTCTTGAGAAGGTTGTAAGCCAACCCCCATGGACTATGTGGGGTGCGACTTTAATAATTGCAAAAAAAACAGATTTTTAGAACATGTCTAATGAGAAATAAATGTGTATAAAAATAGACCACCCTTATTTAATGGTGAAACTATCCTTATCAGTAGAAAAAATTGAATGAGATACTAGCTTGTTAAAAAAAATTTGTGGGTATTTTTGTTGATCCCAGTATATAAAGCAGGTGTACCTACATTTTTCTAGTTTACTTTTAACCAAAACCACCCCTGCAGGAGGGTTAATTCATCCCCTAAAATTAAAAAACTAATATTATATTTGCGATATCCTAAAACATCTAAATTCTTTATTTTTACAATTTTAAAGGTGTATATGATTTCCTAAAAATTAGGAAATAAGTATACCCCATTGTAGAGGTGGTTTTGATTAAAAGTGAACTTGACAAATCTACGTACACCTGCTTTATTTACTTGGCTCAAAAAAATACGAAGCAAGACTTTTTTTGAAAAATCTAGTATGTATTTCATTAAATTTTTTCTATTAATAAGGATGGTATTACCCTTAGATAAGGGTGGTTGTTTCTTATATACATTTATTTCTTATTAGAAATGTCCTAAAAAACTTATTGTTTTTGCAATTTTTAAAGTTGGATATGATTTTATATATTTAAGGGAATGATTGCACCCCCACATAGTCCATGGGGGTTAGTTTACAACCTATTCAGGAATGGAGATGAATTATTTCATTTTTCCAAGGTCCATTTAAAACAAAAATCGCAGTGAGAATAACTTTTAATACCACTGATATTTTCCCAATTCTTCAGATTAGGCGAATTTCCTACCCCTAAATAGGGGTGATTTTTAAAAATTGCAAAAAACCAAAAGCAATGCTTATCTTAATTTTTTGCGACGAGTAATTTGGTATAAAATACATTTTTGTTTATCTTTTTCTTAAATTTTTGTGAATTGTAAATAAACAGGCAGTTTTTTCGGTCACCCTTTTTTTGGCTTGATTTAAAATTAACTGTTTTAAAAATAAAAAATTACAACAGAAGCACCAAAAAATTACCTATAAGGTGTCATTGTATTTAAAATGGTTTATCCTGTCAAACCAAGAAAAATATTTATTTAATAATTTTTTACTTTTGCTTATTAACTTTTGTGATTTTATTTTTCTGGATCAATAAGGTCTAATATTTTAAAAGTTTTTATTACAAACGGCTTTGTCGCGGAAATATAGAAAAAGGATAAAAGACATAAAAAGGATTGACTAAATTGTTAAATGAGGTTTGGCGAGATCTTTATTAGAACTAAGAAAAGGGTCGGAATAAGGTTTTTATTTAATGCCACTTAAAACGTTTGTAAAAATATTGCTTTTATTTTTACAAGGTGTCTTAAAATAACCGTTAATTAAAACCATTACAAAAATGAAAAATGTTGTAATTTTTTTTGTACATATTAAAATAAAATAGAAATATGTTCTTTTAATTTTTTTTAAAACATCTAAAAATATTTGATATTTAAAGCGCAATAGTTACCTGTTA
Organism: Listronotus oregonensis; assembly: GCA_019359885.1. NCBI lineage: Eukaryota > Metazoa > Arthropoda > Insecta > Coleoptera > Curculionidae > Listronotus > Listronotus oregonensis. The sequence goes on from JAHBCN010000307.1 coordinate 173,890, forward strand.
CTAATATTATAGGTTGTGGAAATTAAAGCTTTATTACGCTATATGACTGTGGGGACAAACTAAAGTAACATTACCCTTAATTTTTATCTTTTTCTTAATAAAAAAATTAATAGAATCAGTAACAAAATAGGGTATATGTTTAAAAAAAATGAAATTACCTTAATAAAATATAAATTCCATAATAAAATAATTTTAAAATAGGTGAAATACTTTAGGCGTTTAATATTATCAAACAATTTAAAACTGAGTTGGTGAGACCCAACTTTGCTATACCGACGTAAACTTTTTATGAAAATCTGTTTTAAATAAAATTAATTTGAAACTATTTAAAATATTTCAAATTCGCAAAAGATATAAAAAAGAGATCATCATTAGGTGGCCACAACCAAAACACTTTCTTTTTTAGAAACAACGCAAAGAAAACAGGTATATAACAATAATAAAAAAATATATTCTTTTTAAATAAATTAATCTTTTGTATAATGAGCTTCTTTGTTAATAAAAATACTGCTATTTTGAATAGAATATTTTCCTAATCATTTAGTTTACCTAATAGACTTAAGAAAGGGTTAAACTAATGAATCTAGATGTATATTTTCTTGGTTTTGACAATGCTTGACATATTTAAATCTGATTTTGTCTTGTCCCGTAAAATGCAGAGCACTAAGAATATAACTCTGTTGTTTCGGCAAGAATATCTTTCTCCTGCCCTAATGACCATTTTCCCCAGTTACATCTAAATAATTCCCCAAGTTAAAATCTAATAATTTTTACACTTTTACACTATTCAAAATGTAGAATGCTTACAATTACAAATTTGTACCAACTCTTAAAAAATGTGTAATCATTTTAAAAATTTGTTATGCACAATTTGTGTATTTTTTTCACTCTACCTATTGCATTGCGAAAATGGACAATTGGTTGGGTACAAAAAGTACACAAATTGTGCATAGTAAATTTAAAATTACACAAATTCATGGGTAGTTAGTACACATTTTAGAACTGTAATCATTCCACATTTTTAAAGAATATGTAGCGAAAATGCATTTTGAAACCTGGAAGCTATTTTTCTATAGCCACAAGTACGCTAACATTTTTTCTAAATTTTTATAAAATAATGAAAAATATAAATTTAAACAGTAAATTTTCATTATAATGGTGACTACTAAAATCTTAAACATACCGCCACAGACATTCAATTCTGGGAACTCCTTTAACAATTTAAAATATCTAAAACAAACAGACCAAGTTGATTTCAAGCGTCACAGCGGCGCTCCGGCCTAAGTGCATGACTCTGTAATTACGCAGCGAGACGACGCATTCAATGAGAGCTCAGGTCTTTCGCTTGACGCAAAAGGGTCAGGCGGTCGCAAAAAGGGGAGGAGCGTCGTAAGAGTACGCAACGTGCGCGAGAAATATCCCTCAACAGAATATAAATGCTGAATAACCAATTTATGCTTATAAAAGCAACGATTAATTAAATTATGTTAACATTAATATAGTGTCAATGCTACCAAGCTGTTCATATTAATTGTTCACCGTAGTTTTTAGTTTAAGTTAATATTGTAAAAGTTAGTTAGGCCCTTTTTAGTGAAATAAAATCTCTTTTAAAAAGAAGTGAGTTGATCTAGTCTCGTAACTGGCGCTGCGAACAGGATTGTGCAATTTCGCCCTTTATCGATGTCCGTTGTGCGAGAGTGATTTTTAAATCTTTGTGCACAATTCGAACAAGAAACTTTTATGGACATACCGCCCACGTGTTGTGTATATCCCAGAAGTATCAAAGGAAGATATTGGAGTTCTAGGAGTCTACTACCGAGCTGTTAGAGATCCTAACGACCCAGTTCCTGTCTTCCCGACGCAGATCAACACGCCCAACGAAAAAGCCGTTCAGCCCCGCCTTTATAGGGATTCCTTTGGTGGTGAATTTACAGTATAAGCTTTATGGAGACATCCTTGATTATATTGTAAGTTAATTACTGAATTGCCATTTAATGTCGGAAGTTCAAACGTTTAAAAAATATTTTACTGAAAAATAAGGCTGTTTTTAGGGTTAAATTTACCTAATTTTAACGAAAACGATAGTTCTGATAGTGATTCGATAGCTTAGAAAAAACCTTAACTCCTGAAAAGCAGGACGAATTAAGTAAATTACTTGAAAATTTAACTTTAGATTTAGACAAGAAAATGGAAAATATTAAATTTCATACCTCACTTTTACCTACTTTTTCTGGAAATCAAGAGCATATAGAAAGTTTTATCTTAGCAAAGATGAATTTTATACACTTTATTATAATGAAACAAATGGTACAGGAAAAGTAGTATTAGCTGCTATTAAATCTAAATTAGTCGATAACGCTAGAAATTTCTACTCTCTCGACCAGATTTAAAAACCTGGTCCGACATTAAGCAAGCATTAAGACAAAAATTTGGCGACCCTATAACATATCAAATTTTAATGCAACAATTACAATATTTTAAAATGAATAAAAATGAGAATATACTAGATTTTGTAGATAGGCTTAAAGCTTTTATACAAAGAATTATTTCAAAAATTCAGTGGGAAAACGCTGACCAAAATTCGAAAATTATTTTAATAAATCAGGTAGAGACTACTTCAGTCTTAATATTAACAGCAAATTCTCCACAAACTCTAAAACAATGCTAATGTTACAACGCCCTAGCAGTCTCAACGAAGCTTATGCACATGTATTAAATTATAATAATTGAATCACAAGTAAATTTTACTAATAATAATTCAACATTGCAAGTTCGTCAAAATAATACCAATAATAATCAACATAATAGAATAGTTGCTAAACCCCATAGTTTTCAACCACCTCCCTTCCTACTACCATACCAGAACTTTCCTAGTCAACCAATTCCTGTACAACCCAGACCTGTTCAGAGACATTACCCAACAAATTCCAAGTTTTTGGTAGGCAATCAAGAAGCTCACCAGTCACTAATAGAGCCACTGTCAAGATCCCCCGTACCTATGTCCACTACTACTCCAGGACCAACCCGTTTACAAGCACAAAGACAACCCCTACAAGATATCCTAACTTTTTCCAACCAACAGGACCGAGAAATTTTCCTTCCCAGGAATTATTTAACTAGAGACATACCCCCAGTCATCTTATGACCCAAATCAAACAGAACAACCCTTAGAACTTCCCCAAAATTCGACACAATTCGATCCTTACCAAGAATATTACTATTTTCAAGAATCTGACGCTTCCTTTCCAAATTACACTGACCACGGCACTGACCTAGGACAAAATCCGAACATTCCGAACAAAACTCCGAAAATTTTTCGAACATGGCCTCGAACGCAGAATTGACTTAAACAACATAGCAAGACAAATTGAATTACCCTATTTTTATCTCCCACAAAAACAAATTTATTCTCATTGACTCGGGCGCTTCGGGTTCTATAATTTCACCAAAAATAGCCGAATTATTTCCGAAAAATATTTATTGAACCTTTCGAAGTTACAGCTTGCAAAAAGACTTATAAAGAAAACCAAAAATTTAAAAAAATTTTCTTATTACAAGAATTAGGTATTAATCATGAATTTAAACTTCGCATTTTAAATTGGCATAACGATTTTGATGCACTTATAGGAACTAAAGATCTTAAAACCTTAAATGCCTTTATAGACTACGAAAACAAAATTTTAACTTTGAAAAATATTAAAATACCTTTTTCACTTGCCTACAATAAACCACTTACTCAACCTATCAAAAATTTCAAAAATAATTTTTTAATAGTAAACAGTCAATTACGAAAAGGCACAGCCATTCTGCCCGCATTTTCCGTTAATGACCACATAATTCCAGACTCTCTAATTGATGTTAAAAATGGTCTTTGTAAAATTCCCAACCCAACACCGAATATATGTATCAATTTCCATCAAAGAATGAAGGTGATACCCCACGATCATTTCGAAATAATCGATCCATCCCTTGATAATCCAAAAAAATTTAACCCCGAAAAGCAATTAAGATTGATCACCTAACTCCCCTAGAAAATCCAAAATATTACCGCTTTGTCATGAGTACAAAGATATTATGTATCATGAGGACTGTGATCTCACCTTCACTAGCCAAACAAAACATATTATTAGAACAACCGATGATCGCCCTATATATGCCAAATCCTTCAGGCACCCTCCAGTATGAACAAGGAAATTCAGTTACAAATTCAAAAATTATTAGATAATAAAATCATTCGTCCCTCGATTTCTCCTTATTCTGCCCCAGTCTGGATTGTTCCAAAGAAATCAGACGCGTCTGGAAAGCGAAAATTTAGATTGGTAATTGACTGCCGCCGCCTAAATGATGCTACGATTGAGGAAAAATGGCCCTTACCGAGAATAGAAGAGATTCTTGACAATCTCGGAAAATGTACCTACTTTACAACCCTTGACCTAGCCCAAGGATTTCATCAGATCGAGATGGATCCTCGCTCCATCGAAAAAACAGCCTTTACTGTTAACAACGGTCATTATGAGTACTTGCGAATGCCATTTGGGCTCAAAAACGGTCCAGCCACATTCCAGAGGATGATGGACGAAGTTTTAAGAGACTTCTTGTATAAATTCTGTTTCGTTTACATGGACGATGTCGTTATCTTTTCTAAATCTCTCCCTGAACACATTGATCATATCAGACAAGTATTTAAAAAGCTAAAAGAAGTCAATCTTAAAATCCAACCCGATCAGTCAGAGTTCTTATGTAAAGAAGTCGCCTTCTTAGGACATATAATTACCCCTGATGGAATAAAACCGAATCCCTCGAAAATAGAAGCTATTCAAAGATACCCAATACCCAAAACTCAAAAAGAGATAAAAGCCTTTTTGGGACTTGTAGGTTATTATCGGAGATTTATTTAAAAATTTTCAAAAGTCACATTCCCCATAACAAAATGCCTTCGAAAGGGTAGCGAAAATAACATCGGAAACCAAGAATATAAAGAAGCATTCCTAAAATGCAAAGAACTAATTAGTAATTCCCCCGTCTTACAATATCCTGACTTCACTAAACCCTTCAAACTAACCACTGACGCCTCAAACGTGGCGATTGGAAGTGTCCTTTCCCAAAATGATCATCCTATTGCTTATTATTCCAGAACCTTGAATTCGGCAGAAAGGAACTATAGTACGATAGAGAAAGAGTTGCTCTCTATAATAGATTCTACAAAACATTTTCGATGCTATCTTTACGGAGTCAAATTCACTATAGAAACCGATCACAACCCCGTATGGCTTTCAAAAATTAAAGAACCTAATTCCCGCCTAATACGCTGAAATTAAAATTAGAAGAGTTCAACTTTGAAATTAAATATAAAAAAGGGAAAGAAAAAGTGTCGCAGACGCACTTTCACGCATAGAGTTGAATACAAACGAAACAAACGATCAGACGGACAGACAATCTACAGCCCCTAATGCCGACGACACAGTAGCTAATCTTGCCGATTTTGACCTCGCTGATTTCGTTCTTAATGAAAGATATAATGATATTATTAGTAATACTATAAAAACATCCTCCCAAAACGAAACCCAAAATCCCGCTGGAAACAGCCAATCATCCGATATTACAGTGCATTCAAACAATGACACACAGGGAAAATTTTTGCCCATCTCCGAACTACCCTTAAATCATGCCACCAACCGATTAGTCATAGATTATGGCGAAAACTTCAAACATACCCTTTTCAAAACCATTCAAAAAATCATCACTTTGTGCGAATCTCAAAAGAACCAGACAGACAGACATATTAAAAATACTAAAAGAAATAATCAGACCCGACCTTGCCTTTACGGTTTTTATCCCTAATGAAGAATTACGAATTGAATTTCAAAGAATAATTGCAGCAAACTTAAATACATCTGCGAAACTTATACTTTCTAATATATACCTAACAGACGTAATCAATACTGAACAGCAACACGAATTAATTGTAAACTATCACCAAAATAATCATAACGGCATAACTGAAACATACAATCATTTAAAACAAAAATATTACTGGCCCAAAATGAGAGATTTAATTACAAATATCATAAATAAGTGTGAAGTATGTTTACAAAACAAATACGAAAGACACCTTTATAAGGTCGCTTTTGAAGGTCCCCTTTTGGCAGAAAAACCTTTTAAAACGATACATTTAGACATTTTTCAGTTCTTAAATTGCCAATTTCTAACTATAATAGATTCGTTTTCTAAGTATGCGCAAGCATATTATGTTCCAGATAAAAACGCAGTCACAATCTTAAGCAAATTACGAGATTATTTTTCACACCACAAGACTCCAAAAACCATTGTGGCCGATCAAGGAAAAGAATTTCAAAATGCCCTCCTTAAGGAATTCTTCCAATTATTCGGCATAGAAGTTCACTATACAACCCCCGGTAACTCTTCTTCAAATAGCCCAATAGAAAGACTACATTCCACCTTGCTTGAAAAGCTAAGAATAATAAAAATGCAAAACCCAGACGAAACGCCACAAAACCTTATGATTTCTGCTATTTTAATCTATAATCAAAGTATACATTCGACTACTGGACACTCTCCCTTCTCTATCCTTTACGGCCCATATCTTAATGAACCCAATTTAAATGACCTAACAATTTTCGAACAATACAACGAAAAACGAAAAAAGGAACTTACGCCTTTCTATGAACATATATATAAAACAGCTTATCAAAAACAGTCTCAAAACACCCAAAGACAAAATAAAAATATTGAAAAGCCTCCGGACATACAGACAGACCAAACGATTTACAAGAAAACTACACTCAGAAATAAAATAAATCCTCAGTATATTCCAATTAAAGTATCTGCAATAAATAAAAATAAAATAACAGGCGTTTCAAGAAAAAAACCGGTAACAACACATACAAGAAAGATTAAGAGAATTAGGAAGAACCCTATTTCTTTTCAGCCTCTCGATCCTGGTCCTGCAAACACAAGTCGATCCCTGCTGGACACTCCAGGTCTACAAACTCCCCAGTAATGGATACTATGCAGAAGAAATTGCACCCTCATTTGTTACTAATAATTTTCATACAACCTACATACCCTTCAATATTTCTAACATAAAATTTACATTATCTCAGCTGTTTAAAAATATTATAATTCTAGAACCTATGGTGAATAAACAAAATAATAATTTTACAAGAACTCATTTTTTTCATGTATATAAAGCATTAAATAATACGTACGATAATTATGCAAAGTTGAATGAATTCGAAATTAATAAAATTCGTAAGAAACGAGGATTGTTGAACTTCCTTGGTAGTGGCATCAAGTTCGTCACCGGGAACCTCGATAATGCTGATTTAGAAACAATTTCCCAGAATTTTGAAATATTAAAACATAATCAACTTAATACAATGCATAAGATTAATGACCTTAGTTCATTTGCTGGTAATATTATGAATAAATTGAAGAAAATATAAAACCATAAATGAAAATTCAAAAAATATTAGGACCGAATTTTCAAAATTAAATAATGAAATAAATTTAATATTATCTTTACAAGACCCATATATACAAATAATTAATTTAAATCAGTTTTTAGAAAAGCTACTTCGGATCTTCTCTTTTGCACACCTAAAAACATTAGATCTCGAAATCTTAAGCATAGAGGAAATTAACGAAATTTGGCAAAATCTAAAAGTACATTATCCAAAAAACACCCTATGGCCCATTAAACATATTTCAGAACTAACTTTAATTTGTAAAACCGGTCTTTTAGTATATGACGAAATGGCAATTCTCGCAATTAAAATACCTATTTTTGAACAAAGCACATGTATTTTAAATTTTGTGTATCCAATACCAAGTAACGAATCCAAAATTTTAATTAGCCCTAGTAAATATTATTGTAAGGAATTATGGTATAAGGACTGTAAAGAAATTAATTCCAAATGGATGTGTTCCAATCCACTTGTTAACAGTTGCCTCCTCGCAAAAGAACTGTCAGTATGCCTCTGTTCAAAACAACTATAAAGTCCACACTGTAACATATAAAAATTCTTTTTTATTTTGTACAAAAACTCCCGAAGCAGTATATGAAAATTGTTTCCAATTCCAAAAATTGACCCTCCAAGATTGTTCTCTTATCCAGAGTCAATGTGATGTAATTATCAACCAAAATAAGTACTCCTTAACCTTAAATAATATATCTATTGCATATCCAGAAGCAACCGTGCTTCAAGCAACTAATTTCACCTTAAAGCTGGAAATCAAACATTTGGAAGATCCCAGAGAATTCAGGACGATCTCTTAGAACCCGTTAAGTTTGACGATCTCATACCTCCGAAGCAAACATATTACTTCATTTTTACAACTATCTGTCTTATTTTTGTATGTAGTCTAAGTATACCTATACCAATGGAGGAAGCACAAGTATTTAAAGGCCATCCTTATCAAAACCCTTCAAAAGATAATCAACGAGGGCGTTGAAGAAACTCAGGGTGGAGGAGAAATATCCCTCAACAGAATATAAATGCTGAATAACCAATTCATGCTTATAAAAGCAACGATTAATTAAATTATGTTAACATTAATATAGCGTCAATGCTACCAAGCTGTTCATATTAATTGGTCACCGTAGTTTTTAGTTTAAGTTAATATTGTAAAAGATAGTTAGGCCCTTTTTAGTGAAATAAAATCTTTTTTAAAAAGAAGTGAGTTGATCTAGTCTCGTAACTCGCGTCATGCAAACAGACCAACGGTGTACGTCAAGCCTTTGAGGTCGGCAAGGCGCGACGAATTTCAGTACAGCAATGTGTGCCGTTAAGATAATATAGCTGGAAAGTTCTCTAATTTTATTAGTAACGCAAAAAATTTCTATAGCATTTTCGGGCAAATCACCGAAATGTTTCTATTTTAGTATTTAATAAAAATGACAATTTTTCATGGTAGTTTAATACTACTTTCTCCGTGTTAACCCAAGATAATTGGCTATCACATATTTTCTGTAACTAATTCAAATTGTACAAAGTGTATATTTCTAAGCTAGAAAAAAAAGTCAAATATTTCCGTGTGTCGAATTTAAATTGATATATTCTACGTAAAGTCCCAAAGTAAAGTTAAGTTGTAAATAACAAAAGTGATTAGTGAATGGTATTGTTTGGAGAGCTAAGAGTTAAAGTAATATCTAAAGATATTAATAAAATAGTTCGTCAATAATTAATACTGAGTCTCCCAAAATTGTAAATAGTTTCTAACTTTAACTTTAAACTTTCTTACTTTTATAGTGATAAAAACAATCTCTAATTGTGCCGTAAAGTAGATAGATTTACGCCTTATAGACTCCGGAAGGCGTTTTCGGTTTTCTAGTAAAATTTAAATAAATTCCTCTGCTAATTTTAAGTAAACTTTTCTCCAATTTTTTGAGGAAATTTTGCAACTTTTTTCTTACATTTTTTATAAAATTGGGCTTTTAATAAATTTGTGAACAGCTGGTATTGTCATTAGATAATAAGTTACATTTCAATTCTCCAACCTCCTAACAAATTAATTAGGGCTATTAGTGCCTAGTCAAAGAGTAACTTTGAACCTTTTTTATTTGATATTTTTAAAAGTTAACTAAATTCACAAAATTTGTCAAGAGGAATATTGTTACTTTTTAGAAACTGCTATTATCAACATTGAATTGAGTTACCGATGCTCATCATTGGCGTATCACAAGAATTTTGTGGTGGAGAAATGCATATATTTTATTGTAAATAAAAACTTGTGGATAGTTATTTTATTCTTAGTGTCTTATTTAGCAATGGTCATTCTACAGAGCGTTCAAACCTTAATTTGCACCTATTGCCTTTCAGTTTACATTTAGTCGATAGCAGATTTTGTCGGCAACTACTTATGGTGTGAAGGCGTACGGATTAACGTTTCCCCACTAGGATATACATTAAACAAAATTTACACAAAGTTTTTTAAATTTAAAAACTTGGATTTAAAATAAGCATCTGTCTGTATTTTACTTTTAGGGAAATTAATATTTTCATCAGGAAAAGTATTTATTTTAGAAATACTGGTGTCCGTCACAAGGCGGTCGTTTAAGAAGTTGCTTTGAAAATTTCGACAAACGGGAAGTTTTGCTTATGGAAAATAAAATAGGCAAAAACGATTTTTACGTACTGCATGTAGAAAATCGTCTAACAAGCTATCGTAGAATAAATTAAAAAAACAGTCATAAGGTGATGGCATTGATAGGATAATTGAAGCTACAGATTGTATTCCTAATACACTTAACGGTACCTAGCATTTTTTAAAAGTAGATTATTAGCAGCTAACTAAGAAACCGCGAATTTCTCACTTTATGGCTTCTTTAAAAAGTAAAAAATGTTTTTTTTTAAATTTTGTTCTATGTTTAGACCAATTTTCTTTCTTTATTAATGGCTTAGAGAACAAACATAATTGTCATTGTTATAGTAAGAAAAATCAGAATTATTTTCGAAACGTTGATCATCAACACAAATGGTATGTCAATGTGTTCCATTTAAAATAACGAAGTTATTGCCTTGTATTAAAATTATTTTGTACACATTTTGTACAATATTTGATTTTAATGTGTCATACGTATGGTAGGCTGAATGTCCTTAATGATCATAAGTTTTTAGAGTTATTAGTTTTAACATAATATTTATTTACCGTAAAAGTCTTAGTTTGTTAACAATGTTATACTTTCAATAACACTAAAATCTTTAACTTTCATTGTCTTTATTCATCACTTAAAACTATTTGAGAGACATTACTTATCAAAACGTTGTGTAATAATAAACAAATATAGACAATGAAGGTCCAAGATTTTAGTGTTATGGAATATTAATTTAATTGCACCTCTGCATTTTCAAGAAAATTTAAATATCAAAAAAACTTATAAAATTGGACACATAATACTAATTATAAAATTATGAACCAAATTGAACTTTTTGGTATTGATATTATTGATATTTTGTACATGATTCTAATTGTATGTTTAGTTTTACCAAAAAAAGGGGGTCTTAAATTACCTTGATAAACTTAACGGCTTTCGAGATATTCTAATTTTAAACTTGCAAGGTACGAGAAAGGTAATAGTTAATATTAAAAACTATACTAATTAAAAAAATAATAACTTATTTAGGGTAGGATTAAATGCATGTTATTAGGCAAAGGATAAATAATTTTAAATATTACTCTTTCCTTGTCAGGCAAGTATAAAATTAGAATATCTCAAAAGCCGCTAAGTTTATCGAGTTACTTTAAAAAACCTTTTATTTAAATTTAAGCAGATAATAAGAACCATGTGTCAAATTATAAAAAATATTAATACCAGAAATAATTACGACGAAATAATAATAATAAAAAAAAATTACCCGAAGCTACGCATCTACGTAGTCCTAAACAAATAAATGGAAAATCACAGTTCTAAACATTTTTCTTTTACATCCTATATCTTAAATATGAAGCCGTTTTGGACCCATGTTTATACAAAATTTTTGTCTTATTTTTGGCCCATAAGTCTTCTATTTAGTAATGACATTTTTTTAAATCTCCCTTTATAACTTTGGCATACACTTTTTTTGCATTAATTACACTGGTCAACATTTGATCTACGCGGGAACGCCGGAAGCGGTTAGGTGCTACTAGGGTGTTTGAGGTCGCTGATTAGAATGAGAGGGTCGGTTTACCTTCATCACGTCAGGAGCAAGGTCATTTAAAGGTCAAGTAAAGAAAAACACCATTGGAAAAATCTGCAAAAATTCATGTATATATTTTTAAGGTCGTTGAATCCGAATTCGGCGATTATTTACACTTGGGTCTATATATATGCATTATTTCCAGATTTTTTTATGATTTTTTTCCACTTAACCTTTAAATGACCTTGAACCTGATCTTACAAAGGTTAACTGACCTCAAAATCCGATTTGCCGACCTTGAAATCATACGTACGATTTTTATCAGATTTTTCGAATCGTACTTACCCTTTTTATCCCAAAAACACTTTAAAACAACCTTAAAATTACCTTGGATCACCTCTTGGATGGATGTAAATAGACGCCGGATTTGGATTCATTGAAAACATGAATGAATTTTTACAGATTTTTTCAATGGTTTTGTCTTTACTTGACCTTCAAATAACCTTGAACCTGACGTGATGGGGGTTAACCAACCCTCTCATCGTAATCAGCGACCCCAAAAACCTTAGTAGCACCTAACCACTTCCGGCGTTCCCGCGTAGATCAAATGTTGACCTGTGTTATAATAAGATCAAGTTCCTGTTTGACAAAAAATTGAATCTCTTAGCTTGTTAAAGTGGTTTTAGAAGGTTAGGTCAGAAACAGTGTAATTACTTTATTATTTAACATCCTAATCAGTAACAACATTTCAAATTTGTATTAGGCCGGCCGCATACATGCAACTTTTAGTCGAGCAACTGTTTAGTCGCACGGTAAAAGTATATGGAAATGTATGTAGGTGGGCATATTAGCAACTAGATAGTTGTTCGACTAAATAGTTGTAAAACCACATCGATCGCCATTTGATTAAACAGTCGCGCAACTATCGCAATGTGTATTACCACATATGTGAGCGCGCATACGCCCGACCAAACGGTCGTTCTGCGACTATTCAGTTGAGCGTCAGCTGTTGAAGTATAATGGCGTCAATTGAAATTATGGCGGGAAATATTACGGATGATACGGAGGAGTTTATTGAATGTATTGAGAAAAGGCCAGCGCTTTACCTTAAAAGTCTGAAGGAGTATTCAGATATAAATTTAAAAAAAATTATGGGAGGAGGTGTGCTTGGAGGTGGTATCGGGTTGGTCGGAACTAAATCCAGAAAGTAAAAGAAAACTAGGTCAGTAAGTAGATATAAAGTAACTATTTATTTACGTATAAGGTATTTTATTAGTATTACAATAGTTTTTATATACAAATAAACATAAAATAAATTACACTTTATCGTATTGCCATGGTACAGATTCTTGGGGAGAAATAAAGTAAGTTGTCAAGTACTGGCGGACATTTACGCCGCTTATAAGGTTCATTCCATGAGTATCACAACTGAATACCATGTTTTCAAATGAAGGATAGTGAATCCTCAAATCTTATTCCGTCTCTGATTCGCACAAAATTATGCAAGACACAACATGATTTTACTAAAGATACGCAAAAATGAATGTTTGCATCAATCGGTCTGTGTAATATACGCCATTTGTTAGCGAGAACCCCAAAAGTACATTCTACTCTTCGGCGCGGTCTAGTGTGTCTATAGTTGTATATTTGTTTAGCATAGGTTTAATTCCTTTTAGCATATGGTCGTAAAATGTTATTTGAAAGACCAAATGCATCATCGGCAACAACGTAAAAAGGCATGACCTTCCCGTTGTCATCATTGGGTAATTTTCTTCCATCCGGAATGTTTAATCTATTTTCGCGTAAGTTTATTCCCATCTTTGAGTTTTTAAAGACATTCGAATCTCAAGAACCACCATATGCCCCAAGAAAATAAATTTGTAGTCGGCATCAGTCCAAGCCATTAACACTACAAAGAAATATTTTTTATAATTAAAAAAGGATGATCCGGAATGACTTGGTTGTATTATTCTTATATGTTTGCCATCGAGTGCGCCAATGACATTAGGAAAATTTGTACGAGCATAAAATTGATCAGCAATTTCGACCCAATCTTCTTCTGTTTTTTGTGGCATGTAAATTGGATGCAACACCTCCCAAATTTTATCACAGGTGTCTCTCACAATTTCTCTGATGGTACTTGCTCCTATTAGGTATACAAATGATAAGGCGTTGAAGCTTGATCCGGTTGCCAGATATCTAAAACAAATAATATAGTATAATTATAGCATTTGGTAATTTTATTGCAGGTGTGGAGGTACACAAAAAATGGTATAATTTAAGAACCTGTTTTTCAAAAGAATTGAGGACTCAACAAACAAAATCAGGCCAAGCTGCAACAAAACGCAGAAAGTACATTTATTTTGAGAAGTTACTGTTTTGAAAATCATCATTGGAACAACGTCCTACCGAAAGCAATTTTGATTCCACTGACACTGGAGAAGAAAGTGAAATCTTAGACCCAAATAATGACGTCATATCAAAGCCACAACCAAAACCTCGAAAACAAAAAAAGACACGAATAGGAGTTTTGAAGAGTCTTTGCTAAACATTTTAAAAGATGATTTAGATGAAGATAAATATTTTGCGCTTTCTCTAGTTCCTACTTTCAAGACGATGACAGAAGGTGAAAAATTGCAGGCAAAAATTTAAATACTTCAAATATGCCAAAGAGTAAAGGCAAATAGACCATCTTCACAGATGTATCAATCCGCTACAACACTTGCACGACCGAGCAAACTCAGACAACCTACAAACCGCGCAGGACCTTCTTCCATAGAAAATTCGGGATCACAACCAATATACGATAGAAATAGCATCCCAACGAACTATCAAGAAATAGCTGAATACACTGTTGAATCCCCATATTCAGAAAATAGTTCATATCCGGATTCTGTAGATAATATACAAAGCTACATAAATAATTTCACGCCTTCTCCTGAAGGTCCAGTACTTGATTTGTAAAAACTTTTAAATAAATAATGCCTTACCTTAATCACTTAAGTACTGATTAAAATGATGATTAAAAAATGTGTTTTTTTTTTAACTTAAAGTAACGCTTAATCTCTCTTCTGGTGATATGGCGCATTTCCATGCTATATCACGCCGCTGTATATACGGACCAATTAATGAAACTAATTTATTAAAACTTTGTTCAGTCATTCTATAATATTCATAAAACTTGTCTCGGTCGTCATAAAAATCGCACAAGCACGCAACTCGACTAAACAGTTACTCGACTAAAAAGTTGCATGTATGCGGCCGGCCTTACAGGTCAATAACAGACCTTTAATATAAATTTTAAGTTTATTTTGTCAAACCGTTTTTGATTAGCTTTCTAAAAAACTTTTTTTAAAATGCAACCAATGCAAGTTTATGACATAATTATCCATCAATTACAATGTCTATTAAGGTTTAGTTAGTTATTATTTGGTTTATCCGTACTATCTTTAATGTTAAATCAATCGACAGTTTTTTTGCCATCGTGCGAGAAAAGCTCTGGTCGAGAGACTTTGAGAGGAACAAGGTATAATCGACGAGAGAAGGGTATTCTTTTAGCTTGTATTGAGCCTAAGCACGAAACAAAAAATTTATCTCTTCTCTCAACGAGACGAGATGAGACAAGACGAGAGACGATAATCTTTGGTCTCGGCGGTACCACTATTAATTACCTTTTAATTTATTTTATTAAAGATTTTTTTTTAATTATTGTCACAAAAACCATAAATAAAAAAGGCATTTTAAAGAAAAACTGGTAGTCTAGTAATACCTGACAAATTTATTCTTTTTTAAGTATAATTATCTTAAAATTATATTTTTCAATAAGAAGACCGTTAACTGTACAAATAGAAACCAATATTCCTTTTTATCAACCTTTAAAAAGGTCAAAAAAATAATAAGGCGATTTTTCTGCCTATATTCACTAAAAATGTGTCCTTGTACATAAACTAAGCAAAAAAACAAATATAAAAAAGAGGGAATACTAAATTGAAGAGCCACACGCTCAGGTATTTCAAATTTATGAAGCGTAATAAGTGCTCTTTGGGGAATTGCTTCCTTCTGAGTAATGTCGATCCTATATTAAGCGTTTATTTATGAATATTTTTATGAGAAAAAAGTATAGTATCTTTTTAAATGTGTAACACCAAAAAATATATTTTTTGTTAAATAAATAACTTTAATAAATTACTTATATTCGTCTTTAAATGTTCTTAGACAATAGTAGGTGTTTTAGACTTATATTGCACAAAAATAAAAAATGTTGAAATTACCAAATCATTATAATTAATTTTTAAATGTTTGCACTCATTTTAAAAATTTAAATATCGTTAAAATTACTTTTTGATTTTGTTAAAAATATTAGAATAATTTAAATCTACACTTTTTTTAAAACAGTACAGTTAGGATATATAATAAACGATTTAAAAATTAAAAATAAAAAATATTAAAATATTAATTTAAACCAATTCTGGTTAACTTAATCCATTATATACGGTAATCGAATAAAATGGATTAAGTATATACATCTCTGCACCATAGGTAGTCGCCGACAAACTCTGTTATCGGCTAAATATGAACTGCAACCCAATAGCTGCAAATTTAAGCTTTGGAAGCCCTGTAGAATAATTATTGCTAAATGAGACACTAAAATAAAATAAATATATACAAGTTTTATTTATATAAAATGTTATAATTATTACTCCACAAATTCTTGTCATTCGCCAATGGGGCATATCGACAATTTAAAAATAAAATTTTTCCTTAACACATAATTTGAATTTTGATTTTCTTTTTAACAATATTTAAGAAAGAAGAATGTTTGACTAGAGGTTAGAAAAATTAAACGTAACTTATTATCTAGTTACAATATCAGCTGTTCATAAATTTATCAAAGCTTAATTTATAAAAAATGTAAGAGAAAAAAACTTTAAAATTTACTTAAAAAATCGACAAAAAATTCACTTTAAATTAGCAAGAAATGTAATTTAATTTTACTGATAAACCGAAACGTCTTCCAGAGTCTATGAGGCATAAGTCTATTGACGTTACTACACAAATTAAGATTATTTTTTTAAAATTAAAAAGTTTAAAGTTAAAGTTAGAAATTATTTACAGTTTTTGAAACACTCGGTATTAATTATTAAGAAGCTATCTTATCAATAAGTTCAGATTTTACTTTGTTTATCGGTTAGTCTCCTACACTTCTATTCACTAATTACTTTTATTATTCACTGCTCCCAGCTTACGTCTGTCCTGCTTGAGCACATAATCTAAATTTTAATTACCACTTAACATTACCTTAAAACTTTACGTAAACATATCAAATTAAATTCGACATAAAGGCATACTTAAATATATAGATAGCTAAGTAACTAAGAAATGTACACCTCGTACAAAACCTTATAATTTTACTTGATTACAAAAAAAATGTGATAGCCAATTAACCTGTGCTAATACTAAGAAAGTAGCATAAGCTACCATGGAAACTGACATTCCATCAAATTATTTAAATAGAACATTTCGGTAATTTGCTCGAAATGCGAAAAAAAAATTCAGACAGTGATTTACTATAAAAACTAAAAGTTCTGATAAAGAATTGTTAGTGCTTTGACCTGACTCTCTACCGTACGGCCTCCGATGCGACCCATTTCATTAGTTGTTTCTTGGCGCCAGCGGAGATGCTGTTAGACACGCCGAGAATCTTGAGTTCTGATTGGTGTAGCGCCTCGTCACCCTAAGTTTGTTTCGGGCCGCCATGTGGTCATCTCCTCTGACGCTTAACGCAACTGGTTTTGTTTGTTTTAGCTATATTTAGATTGATAAAAGAAGTTTTAAGAATGATTTAAAGTTATTAAGGCAATGATGTCACGATTAAAAGGAAAATTAACTGTTTTAATTTAGATTTTTATTATAACCAATAGACGAGCAGCAAAGGGATTAGACGCCATGCATTAAAGGGTTTGTTTGAATCCCGCAAAATACCGTTTATTGTACGGTCACGCGCAAGTCAAATCAAATACACCATTGTGGTTTATTTGACTGGGCTTGCGCAATACTGTAGAATAACCGGTTTTTTGCGGGGTTGGGACAAACCTAAAGTGACTTTAAATTTAATTAAACTTACAACTAAGAGCATTTTTATTCTCAAGACTTATCTGGTATATGAATTTTTACTACTAAATACTACTCTAATATATAGACAAAAAATTATTTTTAAAGATTTTTGCTGCAAATCTGAGTAGATATGCAAATTAGGTGGACGTTCTTATGGTTTGTTTGGATTAATTTTAATTAATGTTTGTGCAAATAAGAAATGAAATATTTACTAATTTTGTGATAAAGCTTATCTCACTTCCTCTTCTCATTTTAAGGTTAGTATCGTAATTTTATACTGGTATTTTTTTGTAGGGAGGCTGTACCCCTGATTATAAATGTCATTTTTTTGTGACTTCTAATATAACGTACATGCTTAAAAATCTTTTTTTTTGTATAAATATTGGGTATAGATCAGAAGAATGAAATATAAATCTTTATAAATGCCTGCTCTTTAATCGTTTTTCTCTAAAAAAACACAACAATTAATTTTAAATGTAATTGTAATCATTCAAGGCAAATTAAATTTAAGCTGATTAAATTGAATTTTAATAAAATAAATAAATATTAAATTTTAATTTATTATGAAATTGGGGTGCTGAGTACAAAAGTGGCCCAAAGTAAAAGAACATTTAGTTTATATATAAATTACTTAACCCAATAGTTTGGTAAGGCTAACACAATCGTTGGTCGAATTGATAATTTTTTACCTATTGTGCTCATTGCCAATTTGTTAAAGTTGTTGTTATTTGAGGACAAAGGCTTTTTACAACTTTTACACAATAAAGGGCTATTTTAAAAATAAGGTATAACCGTACAATAATAAAGTCTTAGAAAATACTAAATTTAAAAAGTGGTAAGGTCCTATTTTCTACTCTAAGGGTAAATAAATGTTAATAAAAGGTGTTTAAAATTTAAAAATATCATCAATATCTGGTCTCTGAAAAAGTAAATATCCGACATATTTAAAAGAAACTATTATATTACCATAAAAATGATATGTAGGCAGATTCTATAGGTATACCTACATACGTTTTAAGATTTTAAGATCCATTGTATAGCTTAATTAACACTTTGGATGTAACTTGTTTCAAACTATAATAATTATTTCGACATGGAAACAAGCCTGGATTACAACAGGGTTATATTGAGAATTTCACAGCCGGCTAATAATTTTGATAGCCTCTCCTTTGTAATAAAGCCAATATTTACGGTAAAATAAGGATTTATTAACAGAAAGAGATCTCCTTTTAGTTTTAAAAAATTCTTGTAATGGTAGAAGGTGTTTTTATACATAATATATACTATTTTTAAATTCCGGGTTCCCCATAGTAGACTACCTATTTTGATATTGAAGTAAATTCTATATGAGTAGGTCAGTACGTTTTTTTTATATTATTATCTTTTATGGCCTTTGGGATTTGAATCAATATATTTTTACCGAGTAGGCACCTGTCACAAATAATTGAACAATGAGTTTTTTTGCGTGAAAACATAAAAAGTAACTTAATAGAAGAAGATAAAGCGACAGTACATACCGCTTAAAACTCTAAAAGAGTTCTACGAGAAGTGTTTAATGGCCGACTCAATTTACTATTTGTGGATTTAAATTAGCTTTTAAGTTTCCCGGACTGCACCAGACTATTTTCTGTGGGCATTTTTAAAGTCAAAGGTTTTGTAACTCGCCCAGAAAACATTCAAGATCTTAAAGTCCGAATAGCTAAAGAAGCCCGCTGAATAAATCAGGTTTTCTTTTATCATGTCACGAACAAGGAAGTTTAAAGGTGTATGGAAGCCCAATGCTATGGCCCATTCGATCAAAGAATATCCAGCCCAGTATGAAAATAACTGTCAGAGTTGGCCCCGCCGATTCTGCGCAATAACAAAATTCCACGAAATAATTTAATGTGTTCCCTACTTACACACTGATAAATCAGTGTGTTGTTAGGCAACACATTATACTTTTATGAGAGCCGTAATGGTCTTAGGTTGCCTAAGGTTTTGGTGCAAGGGCGCGCGCGGCGCGTATGAAACTATATCCGCGCTGTATCGTCAACCGTCGTCGTCTCATCATTCGTCATTTTCGTTGTGGTTTGTGCCCTTTGCGCCGATTGTTTTGCTTTGTGTGAGTACCTATATTTTGTGGTTGCAGAAGTTTTTTGGATAGATAAAAAACTTCTTATTTTAGTGATTAATGTTTATTGTTTATTACTTATAATATCGTAACAAAATGATTAGAGGTTGTATGGTTTTGTCTTGCAAATCCAAGGGTAACATACCCGGCATTTTTTACTTTAGGTAAGTATTTCTTATATTTAAATTAGGTGCTTCTTATGAGACGTAACGTTAGGTAACCGAAAAAATAATAATGAAAGAATAATAAAAATTTCATAGGAAATAGCAGTGAGAAAAGTAAAGCAATCTTAACTATATTTTGGATGATTTCCACAATGTTTGTGTATTTCTGTGGATTATTAAAAAGAAATAAGGTTTACATTTAGGTACTTTTATTTCATTTAATAATTTAGTACATTCTTTTAAGGATCAAAATATTAATTACTGGGCAGACCAGGCAAATTTTAATATATACAGGTCCCTCTAATTGAATGAAAGAAAGTACAATTTTATGCAAAGTCTTTTTGTTTTTCTGTATTTGTTTAAAAAGAAATTAGATTTTGGTTTCTTAAACTTACATTATCAACTTTTTAAGCTCGACATACTGTAGACACATAATATTTAACGGATACAGTTACAATGATACCTAGGTACCAAAGGTTACTAAACATTTTAATCACTGTTATTCTGTCTCATAAATGTTTGTTATTATGAAAATATATCCTAAAAACCAGTTATAAAATTTTCACTTTTTAATGTACAACAGAATCTTAGGATTAGATTAAACTTATTTACACTATCTTGCCCTTCTTTTATCACAAAATTGGTAATAAGCACATGAAACTATCATACAATGTTTAAAATTTATTTTAAAAAATCTTGTTTTTATTTATTTACAAAGATTTTTGGTAAAAATACAAAACTCACAAAAATATCGACCATTTAAATAGAAAGGCTTCTTTCCATATTATATCAGATGATATAAAATCCAATATTACCCAATAATTTTAAATATTCTATGGTGGTATCTTTTGATAACCAACAATTTTGTGCAAAAAATAAAAAAAAAACAGTCAATGCTTGAATTTGACGTTTGATGATGTCAACTTTATAGATAGTAACAAAGAATTAAGGAAGTCCGGCTCTGACCTACTATTCATTGCGCAAACTCCGCGGGGCCAACCCCCTATTTCCGCTGCCCTGTACGCCTGGACAATTTTGTTCTACAGTATTGGGCTTCCATACACCTTTAAACTTCCTTGGACATGAATCATTTCTTGTAAAATCTTGAAAAGTGTATTAAAGTTAATGGCACTTACTTAAAAGATGTAATTTTTTAAAAGCTAGGATAAGTCGTAAGTTGTAGTAAGTCTCAAAGAGTAAATTGAAGTTAAGTGTAATAAAATGTTAGTTTAACTAAGTTTTGACAATTTAACTGAGAAATTAAAATGGGTAGTCTATCATGGGGAACTAACCACAACTAACCTGTACATACTAAAGTCTATAATATGTTTTTTATTTTTGTATTTATTATTATCTTGGTAAAATAATGTATATTTTATGCTATCTAAATAATAACAAAACGTTTTACTTGATCCTTAGCATCCTAAAATTAAAAGAACGCTAATTGGATCCAATAAAAATATTAAGAGATGTGTGTACCCAAAATAATGGTAAAAACTACAAGCTGTAGAATTTAAAAAAACAAGAGCTAAATTATTTTTACTTAATCCGGAAGTGCTTTAAATTGAATAAATACGTTAAGATATATGATTCAGAACAACGCATAAAAAATAAAAAACCTGGATTACTTAGTCGTTTTCATCGAAAATAAGTTAAAAGATATTTATAAAAATGGCTTAAAATAGAATGCACTCTACACAATTACAAAAGCTAATTAACTTAGTTGGGCGGCTGTAACAGTAAAGCCGCAAAATTCCTAAACTCGAAATTAAAAGTTTAAACTATTGCATTGTTTTACATTAAAAATCACGATGGAGTACTTGAACGACCTAAAAGAACTTGCCGTCAGGAACAACAGGATAGAACTCATCTGGGTTCCTAAATACACGAGCATTGAAGGCAATGGGATAGCAGATAAAGTAGCAAAAGCCGGCCCATCTAGAAATTTTAACAGTACATAGCAAGTCCTTGGACTCTCACTAACACAACGTTTGGATCGTAAGCCTGCATCACCTGGTCAAAGACATGCGAAAGCAAGGCTAGGCGACCCTTCCAAGAAACTAAGAGCTGAGGTCCCCCTATTGGAGCGCACTCAGTTAAGACTTCTGACAGGCAAAAGTCATCTTAGAAAATACTTGTAAAAATAGGTATACATAATGGTCCTACAACATATAGGATTTTCGGGAAGGAGAAGAAAACAGCTCCAGACATAATATACGATTGCAATACACTGACGTTCGGAAATATATAGAGCAAAATTTGTATGAAACCCAATAAAGGAAAAAAGATTTCTATAACAAGAAAAGGGAAAACAATAGACCAATAGCCTACAGTGCAAATTGGGCACCCCGCCTAAAACAACCAGCCAACCATCGCATTATTGATCCGCTTTTGGTAATTAACCGAATTGCGTACCCAATTTTTGCAATATTTCTTGTTTTAAAATTTTGATTGTGTAAAAGGTGTGTTTTTTTGTTTACTTAGTCTTGTTTGTAGTTAACGGTTTAAAAAAAGCCGCGCTGTATCAACCTAAAATTAGTAAACATGACTAAATGTATGACTTGACTCGGTGAAATTTTTATTTGGAAGGTTGTTTAGAAAACAATATTTTGTCCACTTAATAGACGGAATTTAATTGTTGCAAATGCACCTAAACTTTACAAATACTAATTTACAATTAAAAACAGTAAGTATGGTTTACCAAAACTGAAAGTCTGCATAAAAACACTAAAAAAATCGTCAATATATTTTATGTTATATCAATTAAAAACCCTTAAGTTTAATTCGGTCATTTAATTACATATAATTATACAAATACTTGCTCATAGAGTAACGAGAAAAATATACTTTGCCTAAGTAAGAGCTTCATAAAATCATACCATTAAATAATAATAATAATAATTAAAGCCATTATGTAGATCTTGTAGCTGTAACAAATATACATGAAACACAAAAACAAAAATTTAACTTCCGCAAAGGAGAAGTTTAGCATCATACCTATTTTATTACTTGACTTTCTAACCCTGCAAAATTACAATGTATAAATCTATCCCATGCTAAAAATATAATGTAAATAAATTAAACCTGTAAGAGTATTAACCTGCATTTTAAATTAATAAATAAGAATCAAACCTTATATACAAAAATTAATTAACAATGCTTAAAATAAAGAGTAAACTATGATTAAAGAAAAAAAACAGAAAAAACATATTTTAACATCACTATTATATTAAATTAAAATCATTTAAATATTAAGATTCTTACGCTGGGAATAAGCTACATCTTATTATACTTCTGGGAAAGTTAATATTAGTAAATTTATTTTATTATAATAGTGTTTCTTTAAATATATTTATTGATTTTATTTAAAAAAGGGTAATAGGGATGTTGATTTAAATACTAGTCTGGCTCTCAGATATTTAAGAGATAAAAGTAAAGCTACAATCTTTGAAAAAATAAAAAATTATAGTAATTAGGATTGGGTGGATAATACAAACTAAAAGTTTTTTTAAAGCCTCATGGAAACAAAAATCTTAAATTATCTAGAGATATGTATTCTCTCTAAACCCTATTCTGTTTCCCTGAGTTAAATTGCCTTTTACAAGCGCATAAGTAAAACATAGAGCTTAAAACTAGTGGCTTCAATAACAATTTTGGTAGTCTTAGCCTATTAAGCTGTTTTAACTATCTCGTTGCTAGAAGTGCTATTAGAAAATTCGATCGAAAAAAGGGGATAATAGCAAGGAAAATAATTTTGCTGCCGTTATTGCTACTTCCGTTTCTTCTACCAGTAATTCTCAGATGCAAGTATTATCTTATGAAAAAAGAACTATATGTGCGACCTATGTATAATTCTCTGATATAAAAGATTGTAGTATGAATGTGTAAATAAATGATTTGGAATTTAGTGCATTTTGATTTATTTTTTTACGCATGCGTGTGTAAAAATAACTTTTAGGCACGGGTGCGTAAAAGACTGTTTTTTTAACATTAAAATAATGATTGAAAAGTTATTATTTCGATACAATCTTACAATAACAATTTTAAGGTTAAAGTAATACTTTTTAGCACTGATTTTACGTAGACTGTAAATTTAGGCTCACTATCTATTACGTTGCCTAGTAACTTGTCTAGCTATTAATGGGCATATCGTGTGTCTTTTAACCACAACTAACGGTAAGCCTTAGGTTTTTGTTTATATATTGCACTGAGCCCATACATATTTTTTTAAACAATTTGAAGAAAATGTACTAGAAGTAAAACAATATATTTAAATTACGCAAAAAATGTTCAACAATGTATTCATTAAAATTCACAAAAAATGTACGAAAGAATAACAAGACATAGCAAATATATAACCACCATTTAACGATTGAAAAGCAAAAAAGCTTTTGCTGTTTTTGTTTACTTCATTTTAAAAAATTAACATATTTATACAAAGTACTATAGAATTTTTATATAGCCATTTCTCACAATAAAAAAAATAAATAAAATATATTTTATTTAGTTGCCTTAATAAAAAAATGACAATAATTATTTATTTCTAAACTGTCCCTAACTGCATTTAAAAACAAAATTTATTTATGGTTAATATCGGAGATCAAAGGCTTGAAATTAAAACATTTAAAACACACCACATTTACATTTAATTGTGGTGTGTAATTGTATAGAAAAACACAAAACATATATTGCAGAATTGAAAACCTGCAAAACACATAAATTTCAAACCACAATAATTATAGCTGACAAATCCAAGCGTTTGTCGTTAAAAACTATGTACCAACATAGGAGCAATAAAACAATTTAAAGAACAAAAGATAAACAAATAATAGATAAGAGGTCGAAAAACTTTTACTTGGACCTTTGTTGTCTTAAATACTGTACATTTATTAGATACTAGTATGTACATATTATGCATATTATTATTTCAAATTAAAAAAAAAACATTTATAAAAAACTACTGGACATCATTTAAAAATTAAAACAAAATCTTTATAGTTGTATATAATCTGGTTTATTATTTAACTATCTGTTTTTTTGCTTTAGTGGGCTTTGCACAAGGATGTATACAGCTACTACATTAATTAACATATCATATTTATTCCCAACCGTTGTGTTTACACGTCGTTGTCGTGCTTGGGCCCAGTAGGATCTTTTGGAACATGCGCTAGAGTTGCTGGTTATCGGCAACTCTTTTGGCTAGCATATGGAACGGGATCCGAAGCTAAGATGAACACAAAGCTTAACTCAAGGTGTTAGCATAGCGTGCTGATGAGTGAATGACATCCTGTGCCTTAAACAGATGTCTCCAACGGTGCCTCTGAGATACAGGTCAACCTCTCAGAGTATTTAGCCTGACTGCGGTAATGCGGGGCTCTGCCGTGGTTGACTATTACTTCCCTAGCTCCAAACAGAAAGCGGACAGAACCGCTTTTATAGGAAAAAAGTGACAAAGGTGCCACCCAAGGTCACAAGCAGGCAAAGTGCGCCAACCGAAACGGATGAATCCGTTTCGAAAGGTGCCCCTGAAGTCACCGGCGTCTGTTTCACAGGAAAGGGCTAATCCATCCCGAACAAACAGGTGCTTGGGAAAGGATCCCTGAATCCAAACAGGAGGCGGACAGAACCGCCTTTATAGGGAAAGGGATCTCTGGCTCCGGAGATGTGGCCTCAGAAAGAACATCTGGTTCCTGTAACAAGGACCTGGTAGCTACCCACGTTACTAGACCGGGAGAGGAGGGCATGACGGATCTAACCGTTTGCTCGTCATACTCTCCAAGAGACAGGGACACCAGAACACATCAGAACACATATTGTGCTCGTGTCCGGAGCGACACGAGTAAGAGGAGATGTAAGAACTCTCTCCCAATCTGGTATCGCATTCATTAGAAGTCTGATCCTATTGGGAGAAATATAAAAAGGTGTGAGCCACAATAGACCAAGCGGTCGCAGTGGAGGGAGTAAAAAGTCCACTCACTGTAAACCAACCTACCTACCTATCATATTTATTAATCTTATCCTAAAAGCCCAAAAATAGGCCACAGAGGAACATTGTTAAGAAATAATTAAAACCCTTAACTAAGTGCTTGCCGAGTTCAAATACCACTTTCCGTAAGATTAGCAAAGTTAAGGAACGCTGGGCAGACTTAGTAACTAAATGAGTGACCGATAGTGTGAACACCTTGTGCCGCTGAGTGTGGTCGGGATCCATGTAAAACAGTAGTTCCCATCTGGATAACATTACAAGTACAATAATGGGGGTAGTTCAGAGGTAGAAATTATTTGTATAACGTCCGTGGTGACACTTCCGTACGGTCTAAAAGGTGCCCTTTCGGGGGCTGTCATAAAGATGAAAATGGACTTTAAAATCTTTGGAGCCAAAAATAGAAAGGAAGATGATAATGCTGCTGTATCTTTATTGGTTCACGCATATACATAGTGTAACATAAATATGGAACGCTCAAAATACCTCCCACACCGTTTATCCAATTTTTATGAAACTATGTACTTATAGTTTCGAAATTACGCTGGATCGAATGGTGAGCTCCGCGTCGTTGCCAAGTTTACCACTTTTCTGAAATCGAAGAGAACTTTGTTTTTTTTTAAACGGAACACCCTGTATTTAATTCAGTTTTTGAGTTCAAGAATAAAAAATACAGGAGGCAATTAATTATCAACAATAAACAAAAGAAAATTAAATCAGATGCTTAAAATGTTGCCCATTTACTTCCTGGCAATGAGCTAAGTTCTGCGTAAAAGCATGTAAAACATTTTTAGAAGGCTGTCAGTTTCCTCAGTTCTCATACATTCTGCTGCTATCCTTAACTTGAAATCATCTAGGTCAGTAGGCTTGGTTTTGGAAACGACATTTTTTAGGTGGCCCCACAAGAAATAATCGAGGGGCGACAAATCCGGAGACCGAGCTGGCCACTCGATTGTGCCCCTACGTCCAATCCATCTTCCAAAAAATAACATTACTTAGATACTGCCAAACATTACTGGCATAGTGAGGTGGGGCTCCATCCTGCTGAAACCATATTTCGTCACTTGGTACTTGATTATTGCCTAAAATATCATTTTAAAAAATTTAAAAAAAAGTATTACTTTTTTTACTAATGGGAAAGTTTGTCGGACGAGCCGTAGACGAGTGTAGTAGTAAAAAAAATTAAATTAACACAACTTACGATTATTTGAAAATAGTTGCACAAGAGCCGGGACAATTTCATTTCTTAAAAGCTGCAGGTGTCTTACCCCATTTAAAGTCTATTCCATGAAGAATGGGCCAATTATTCTTCGACCTATTATACCAGCCCAAACATTTACTTTTTGAGGGAACTGGGTGTGATTTTCGCGTTTCCAGTGAGGGTTTTCCCTGGCTCAATAACGACAATTATTTATAATTTCGGGCGTTCCATATTTATGTTACACTCTGTATTAATTTAATTAAAAGTTTAGTCGTGGCACAGTAATTTTATAATTTGATTGGTTAAAGAATAATTTCTTAGGTACTCTATGCTTTTACGTAAAAGTTATAATACTCCTAACATAATATTCAACCTAGATTATCACTATTAAATTGGTATTTAATTTAACTAGAGATTTAGATCTATTTTACCCCTGGAATTCTTTATTGCCAAACCTAATTTATCTTTAACATTTTTTATTTCTGGGTAAAAACTCTTTAAAAACTTAAATAAAATCCGAATTGTTCAAATTACATTTCTATCAAATTAGCAAGTTTATTATCTCGTTAATATAGTCGTTAAAATTTCCAGCCATTTTCTAACTTTTTAAGATTGGGTTTCGAAGTTGACGAACTAAAAAATGTAACTTTGTCTCGGTAAATTTAATTATTTTATTACGTTTTAAAAATGCGATAATGATTTTCTGAATGCTTCAGTCTAATGAAATTAAAAAAACAAATATTTAAAGGGTGTTTTGATGCAGAAGTATTTTTCAGAAACACTTTGCGATCTCGCAAAGTATGCTTTTCCGTAGCAGTAAAAGCTTTGGTTCTTTCTGGAGTATTGCTGAATAAATGCCATCCGTTACTGGCTATTTATAAGGTTTAAATGAGATTATCGCCCATTTAATTTTGTCTGTGTATATCACTGATTTTTATACCTGCCAGTCCTCCTTGGAGCAGGTTTCTTGTTTTCCCAGGTCTAAACTTTTGCAGTCTTCCAGTGACATGTAAGTTATTTTAAATCCTGGAAAGTGTACCCTGAGTAGTTCTCTCATGGTCTCATTTGCTGTTTTTGTGTGATCCCCTGTTAGTTCCTTTAAAGCAAATATTTGTGATTAAGGTTCTTTCGAAAGAACCTTATGGAGTCTAGCTACCTCACGAGTTCCTTCGATTTTCTAATAGTGTCTTCTCCATGCATCTCTCTTATATTTCTTTGATGCTTTGTTATATTCGGTAAGAGCCTTCTTGTATGATTCCTTATCCGATGTTGCCCTGTTGTATTCTCTCCTTGCCCTCCTTTTCAGTTCAGTAAGTTCCTCGTTCCCCAGGGCACATTTCACAAGTACATTCTTATTACCAGCGGGCATTAGTTCTTATTGTACGCAGAAATAATGGCATCCTCTATTTGATCCGCTATTATTTCTAGGTCGTGTGCATTGCATATTTTTCGCTTGGTCCCTCTCGAGGTAGATTCCAGGTCTGTCTTAAAGGCTTCCTGGTCCTTTTTATAGGGTTATTATATGTTTCTTTTATAGGTTCGTAAAGTTGTGTGACTTTGATTTGAGCAACTTACCTCCTCAGATACATGCCAGCTGATAACATTGCTTTCAACCTAGGTTGTACCTGGTGTTATACCTGGTACCTCTTTTCGTCTACTATTTACAAAAGTTGGTTTATTGCCTACATCTAGTATGTCCAAATTATTATAAATATAATAAATTATAATAAAGATTCACCTCCTGGATTTGCGTCCGTGCTTCCCCAGGTGATGTAGTGTTCATTTGCATCGCATCCTAGGATGAAAGTCCTCAAAAACAGCTCTGATTTTATTGATAATATGTCTGTTTTTTATATAATAAAAAATAAAAAACCTTTTAAATCGGGAACACTGCCAAGGCTTTCATTTTCTTAAATAAAAACATATATCTTTCACATTTTAGAATAATATATTATGTTATTAGATGACGATTTTAAATATAACAAAATTCGCATATCACTTCCGGTTTCAGACGATGCGGCGTAAAGTTTGATATTTCAACATGAATATTTTTAATTGCCATTTTCTCAAAAACTAACAAAGAACCCTATTTTAAAAAATATACAGTGTTTCATTTAAATTATCAAAACTTACGCCTTTACCGGTTTAAGCGAAAGTAGTAGGCAAATGGTACTATATCCGAAATTGGCATCTGATGACACAATATATTATTCTAAAATTTAAAGGCGTTTATGAAAATAAAGAAATATCATATAAGTATTATATGTACTGTACATTTTCGACACTTTTATGCTGGTAAAAACTAATGGTATCGTCATATAATTTAAAAAAAATGCTATTCTAAAGCATACACAGGTACACGTGCAATTCAATTATATTAAACTGAACTTTCATTTAAAATTGTAACAAAATTTAAATGATTTAGGTTTTCGCTTGGCGGCATTGGTTAAATATTATATATTTACAAAAAAAATAATAAAGTGGGCAAATAGCTAAATATTTTATTCGATATTGAGCCATTATATTAACGTTTGAAAGAGAGAGGCAATTATAAATTAAATATTTTATAAATAGATCTATCTATCTTTAAGGCTAATAAATAGGCAAAAAAGTGTAGCTAATTGTAATGTGACAAAAAGAAATGTAACTTGGTTTTCCCCTTTATACAGTTTTCTGTATTTTTTTTCTATAGTATGTTTAGAAAAAAGCTTTTAACGATTACTGATATCGTCATTCAAATTCAGATCTTTGCAAGAGCCTAACCCAATGAGGTGGGGGTGACGCATTAAAATTTATATAAAATCTACCTTTAAATTTAGCCTGCTAAGAAGTCACTGCAAAGGGTTTGACGTATTTAACTAAAGGTGAAAAAAGCATTAATTACTGCTGAAAATATTGACAGAATGTTTTAAAGCCATTTTGATTATTTTGTAATTAAATTAGTCCCTTTGATGATTCAAACATAAACGGGTTTTCCAGTTATTTTTTAACAGGTTATTTTATTTAATAATATACTAAAAATTTTACAATTAAAAATTTCAAATTTGTATCCCGAGGAGACACGGGTTTTTTTTTAAATACTAAGCATTTTTCAAAAATACAAACAGTAGTATTTCTGATCACGTTAAGGCTCTATTACCACCGCCATTTTTGGTTATTTTTATGTCAAATGCAATTAGTTTAAATATTTCAACTAGAGGGCGTACACGTATCGAATTTCAATTATTTATTTCTTTGCGTAAATCGGTTGTAAATTTTCAAGGTAATCTCAACAAAAAAGGGTGGAATGTGGCTGCCTGGATATCAGGCGGTGTTGCCGTTAACAACAAAACTATTGATAATACCACGAAAATTTTGTTTTTAATTTAAATTGTATTTTGTAGATAGCGTCGCGGTAGTTATCATAAATATGGTTTTAATTTTATTTCTCGACATCATTAAAATGCTTTTTTATACTCTCTTGACGCCACGAGGACTCGAGTCCAAATACTATATCGTAACGTGGGCGCCTTCAGGGAAATAAGGTTGTTTTTTAATACAAGCCTTAAGAAATTGTGGTTATGATAAACGAAATTGGCTGGAAGTAATTCCACAATCTCGACATTCGGGGTATAAACGACCGGACACAGGTTCTGGGCTTTTGGAGTAGGACAGTAAAATGATGCATATGTGACAAACCTCTAGTCGTTCTCGTGGGTACATTCAATTTAGGACAATAGCAGCTGTAGAACAGGGATAATTCACCAACCGCTCGTTGATGAGTAAGCGATCAAAGGCTTGATGCGAGCATCGGGTTGCCGATAAGTCGATCCGTTGGATCGCATCAAGGATAAGCAGTGTTGAAGGCGGGGCCGCTCCCCCAAAAGTGGAAACTATATTTGAGGTTGGGCCTTATTTGCGAAACAGAGGTATACAAAATATGTAAGGAAAAGTATTTTTGAGCTCTAAAAGAAAACCCATTTTTTAAGCCGAAGTGACTACAGAAGAAATTTGCATATGCCCGCTAAGATCCTGCTCAAAAGAAATGCCTAACAGTTTGAATCCTTATTGTTAGAAAATTCGTTAAAATTTACCAATTTATTTCTTAATTATGCTACATTTTATACATTGTAAAGTAATAGTTTTAGTTCTGTCACTACCCTCACGTAGTTTCTTGTGCTCAAGCTGACAATTCTAGTCATAGCTGTTGGTAAATATGCGTTTATAAAAAGGACCTTGTTAGGGTTTGAATGTAATGACTTAAAAAATGGTGGATTAATATTATAATTATGCTTTTTAAATTTTATTAAAATATAAGGGACTAAAAAGGAGTAAATAAAACTAAATACCATATTTTACAGTACAAAATATGTAAATATATTTGTCATATTTTTTTTAGTTAAAATGATTTACATAAATCAATTATAAAATTAAATTGGCAAAACATTTACAGTGATACCACTGAATTCCACAATCAAAATTATCACATTTCAGCATCGGACGTCCATCATCTGGTTTTTATTTACGGTATTGGGACGAGTCAGAGAATAGAATAATATGGAGGCAACATGAGAACAAACTTCTCCCAAACCAGTTATATAAGTGCAGTGTGCACTTGATACACTTCCATCATTTAAAATTTTGATCCATACTTTAAATGGCTTTTCCGTAGTTTTCTGGGAGTGCCCAGCCTGAAACAAAGACATAATATTACCTAATTTTAATATTACTATATTAAAAAAAAAAGCAAATTACATGAATGTTTCAAAAATTATACAATAATTACTTATAAACATAAGGCAGCTGTCTAATATAAAATGATAATTTTTTCCCAAATATTTTATAATTATTCGGAATGATTTAAAAGACAGATCTTAGGGGAAAATACAGAACACAGATTAGTGAAGTTAGGTTTTTGTAAATTAGCCCTAAATGTGTTCCAGTACTTATGTCATGAGGAAAGAATTTAAGTGGACAACACAAAATTGAAATTAGTACTTGGAAAAATCCAATTTATAAGCAAAATATTGTTTTTTTGAAAATCTACTAAATATTCTTAAAAAATTACTTAAACTCCTGTTCTACACCTCAAAAATAAAGAATAAGGAAAGTTTTATTTAAAAAATCGGGGTTTTTCTAGGTGTTTCCACTATTCCGAATTAATAACTACTAAATATATAAAAGTTTGTGTAAAACATGTGTAAAATTTCAGGAAAGTTTAACCACAAGAGTTTTAAGGAGTTATATTTCAAATATTATCAAATAACTTACCTTGCCAAGAACCAGGAAAGCTTCCACATTGATTTACTTTACAAAGATTGCAAGTGCGGCACCAGATTCATAATTTTTATAAGCCTGTAAGCTTTTGTATGCTTTCATTTGTTGTCCAGTGTAAAAGCTATTACTTCAAATTAAGTAATTTAATTGGGCAAATCACTAATATTTAGAGTTATAGGGCTACTAACAGGGAATAAGGATCAACATAGTCTATTATTTTTAGTTTTTCGTCGTATCGGCACTTCCCATCACCATTTAAGGTACTACACACTACGAGACACATTTAAACTATTTTTTACAAAAAATTGCCAAAAAAAGCACTTTTCCTTATCCGAAAGTTCGGCAAAACTATTGACTTTTTAAAGGTTAGGTTAGGACAGAACCGAAAGTAAGCAGTGTTGCCGCGGCTTGTTTTACAAATTCCGCTATTTTCCGCTACGCTTATTAAAATGTTTGTTTCGTAAAAATAATATATAAAATAAACTAAACGGCGACCGGTGACGAGTTGAAAATATATGGTTATTTTTTAATTACCGGGCCCACGGCTGATTGTATTGAAATTTTGTATACTGGGGTTTTTTGGGGCGCTGATCACGAATCTGAAGTCAAGTTTTGTCGAATACTTTTAGTTTTTAAGTTATAACGCCCCACTTGGACGTAACCTCAAAACTGCACAAACTTTTCTAAAATTGCTCCTGCTTAAAACTGATTACAGCCAAAATGGAAGATTTGATGGAAATACACTTAATATTTTATAAGATAAATTTAATTTCACTTTCGTTTAACAAATATTTTTAAATAAAAAAAAGCACAACAAATACTTTCCAAAAATATTATTTTTACTTTTATAAATGTCAACAAAATTGTCTAGGGATTTTAGACAGTTTTATGTTGGTACGCCAGGGACCTGCGAAACAATTGAATGGCTTATTTTTTAAATTTAAATCGCGAAAAATAAAAATAACTTAAATTTAAAAACTAGGCCATTCAATTGTTTCGCGTGTCGCTGGCGTACCAACATAAAACTGTCTAAAATATCTAGATAATTTTGTTGACATTTATAAAAGTAAAAAAAATATTTTTGTTGTTTTTTTGTTAAAAATATTTGTTAAATGAAGATGAAATTAAATTTACTTTATAAAATAATAAGTGTATTTTCATAGAATCTTCCATTTTGGCTGTAATCAGTTTTAAGAAGGAGGAATTTTAGGAAAGTTTGTGCAGTTTTAAGGTTAGGTCCGAGTGGGGCGTTATAACTTAAAAAATAAAATTGTCCGACAAAATTTGACTTCACCCCAACAAACCTAGTATACAAAATTTCAATAAAATCGGCCTTGGCCCGGTAAGTAAAAAATTGCCAAATATATAATAGACTAAATTAAATTACTTTATCAAAAAAGTATTTTAAATTTTGAATATTTAAAATCGTATTAGACACACTATTAGTAATAGGAACGTATTTAATGGGCCTCATCTAGCAGCAAAAGACGAAGCGATGAATAAAATAGCCGCAAAGTTAGAACGTAAATAGTTTTAACCTTTAAAATATTTTTTGTTTTTTTGAACGCAATTTTAAAACTATTTTACCTTACAAAATATTTTTGCGCTATTTTATAAGCGCTAAGTCCGACCCTGAGCACGCGTAATCATGAATGAAAATTATGAATGACACCGCCCTCTGGCGAGAGGAGGCTGGAACCTAAGGGCGTGAATATTCAAATAACTGAAATCGTCTGCTCAACCGCTCAGAGTAGTACGTACATATGCTTCCCCTACTAGATAAGCAAAAGAGACGGATATACTTCCCGATTCGGTATGATCCGTTACGAGCGGAGGAGAAATTTGACATAAGCACAAAATGTTGGTTTTTCGTGTTTTCGGTACTTTAGGTACCAAATATATCAACAAAAACAAAAGTTTAAGTGGTATTTTTGGAAGAAATCACATTTAAAGAGATTGGAAATTAGGTTCCGCTACTGAAATTTCTTATTTTGTGCGTCAGTCGTAAGAATCGCGCTGTTTTGTATTGACGATTGAATTGTACAAAATTCGGTGTTTTAGAATTATAAAAACCAACAATTTATGAATAAAACGGACGAAAAAAAATACCCGTACTTGGTCGTTAGTTCTTCCTTGAATACTCTTTCAAATCTCGGGTAAGTCCTCTTGTTTTTACTCAAGTGTTTGGTACCCAACTAGGAGCTTGTTTTCATGTGTAAAATGTTACGTTTTTAAATATGGCCGCCAGTGGAAATGGAGCCTTAAAAGGTTAAGCAATTAATTATCTATTTTACTCAATAGCATAAAATATTAACAATAGCCCAAAGAAAGATTTATTTGGTTTTTATAAAGACAATTTAATAATAAATTATTCTTATGATTTCCTTAAAAAAATAATTAATAAGCAAAAAAGTTTAAAACAAAAGGGATATTTTTGTTACAAGATTATTTAAAACAGATTTTTCGGTAGTTAGTTGTGCATTACAAATGAAAAGAAATATTTTGACATTTACCACCTGACTGCTATTATGGTGGCAAAATTAAAAAATGTAACATGTTTTGTATATGCACTTTAAATATTCTTAAATACTAAAACTGTTGCTGGTATTACCTTTCCGAATTTGTAAAGGCGTGTTTACACCAAAGTTGACAACTAAAAGTTGACAACAAATTGTTTGTAGAAAACTAAAAGTTGCTCTTCTCACATTTAGAGAAACAAGTGAAAAACTTGTTGCCAAAGAATTAGCGCGAAAGGTTTAGGCAGTAGTTCTCCAGTTCTCCAGTACTTTTCTACAAGTTGCTTATGCAAAGCGTGCAGCAACAAATCTTTCACTTTTAGTTGTCAACTTTTTTTGATCTTTTAAAAAGGCTCCTTTACACCAAAGTTGACAACTAAAAGTTGACAAAAGATTGTTTGTAGAAACCTTAAAGTTGCACTTCTCAAATTAGAGCAACAAGTGGAAGATTTTTTATAGAAAACTAAAAGTTGCTTTTCTTAAATTTAGAAAAACAAGTGGAAAACTTGTTGCCAAATAATTGGCGCGAAAGGTTTAGATAGTAGTGTTTTACAAGTTGGTTGCCCAAAGCGCGCAGCAACAAATCTTCCACTTTTAGTTGTCAACTTTCTTTGATCTTTACTGACACTCCGCGAGAAACTAAAGTTAAGTAGAAAATTTGTCTCTCCACAAGTGGAAGACAGAAAAAGTTGCTGTATTTTGTAGAAAAAGCAACAAATTGCCGCAACTTTCCTAGGGAAAACAAAATTTAGTGGAAGATTTGTCTCTCCACAAGTGAAAGACAAAAAAAGTTGCTGTATTTTGTAGAAAAATCAACAAATTGCCGCAACTTGTGGAAAACTTAGTTGTAAACGCGGCTTAACAGAATAAAATCCTATTAACTTGAATAATATCTTTAAAAATAATTTATATAAAATTAACATTAAATATTTAATACATACGTACATATTTACAATGCCTCATCGAAACAGGCCACTGCGACTAAGTTTCAATATTACATCGCAAATAAGAGCGGAGTGAAATAATTTGGATTTTTTTATCAGCAGATAAGTGTAATTGTCATTTGTTTATATAAAAAGTAGAATCATATAATATCTTTATTTTTCTTAGCCAGTAACCATGGTTACAACAACAAAACATGTTATCACTTAAAAACGTGTGGAGATACATCACTAAACGAAACGTTGTGTACCAATAAACACTAGTTATCACTTGAAAACGGTCGGAGATACATTACTAATAATCATAACGCTGTTTACCAATTGCCAAATAAAGACAATGGAATTTCAAGATTTTAGTGTTATTTAAACAAAAAAGTGGATTGCATTGATTTAAAAAATCGCTAATCATAAATACTTACCAGGTTTTTTTTTTAAGATAACTAACTGATTTTAGTGTCGGTAGCACCAAAAAATATTGCAACTTAACTAAGAGTACCAAGGCGGCAACGTTGCAACAATGCAAATAATCAGAATAGATTAATTTTAGAAGTCTCTTTTTTTAACTTTTGTGTTATCCTACTTAATTTTCTATAAATAAAAAATTTTTAACACTTTTCGTAAAAACTGTCACGTCCAAGCATCATGGTAAAATTTTTAAAAACTTATTTTTTTCATTTTGTGGACATTACAATACGGGTCGCTAATTTTTTGTTGTAAAATTTGAGACCAAATGAAATAAAAAAGATCAAAAGCGCCTAACTTTACGGCCACAATTATTGTCAATAATTCTGAGATTAAACACATAATTAAAAACAAAAAAAAAACTTTTACAGATTTGTGAAAACAAAATTAAATATTTTTATTTTACAAGTACATATTTAAAATTTAAAGGCTTATTCAAACATGTCATGTTCAAAATTAGGCTCAGTTTCAATTTGCTTAAGTAAACTGAGCAGTGTTGGCTTTGTTAATCTAACCCCTATGAAAAGCGTAAAATAATCAATCTTATAAAAATGTTTTTATTTTATTAAAATAATAAAACAATGCCCAAAAGAATTAAAAAAGTTAAAAATAAACCTAAAAAATTCCATAAAGTAATTAAAATTCACGGTTAGTAAATTATTTTTGGAAACCTATTTAATATCACATTTATAATATTAAAATCCAAACCACTTTCGTTTAAAAACCCCGTTTTCTTGTTAAATTACTTAAGGGATTTTAAGGTACAGAAAATCCTAAACTTAAAGTTAAGGACGAATTTAATTGTAGCAAGAAACATTTAAAACCTAAGGAACAATTAATGCTTAAAAACAATTAAAGCGGCGCAAAAAGTGTTGGTACAATCGGCCATTAGAGCTTTAACCTGTATTTGTAGCAATACGTCAACAAGTATGACATTTTAGTACCTGAGTTGGTCATTATCAATATGACAAATATAAATGTCTAGATAATAATTTGTGCAAAATAATTAAACCTTTCAAAATTTAAAATGAATGACGCAATCTTACAGCACCACTTCGACGAAGTTTTTGGTGCCTTACAAGATAGAGAAAACTTTGAAATATTTACAAAGATTAAATATGCAAAAACTCCCAAAATAAAAAGAACGTTTTTTAAAATAGTTAGTCCTTCAGAAGTTAACTCAGCAGCATCTTTTGATGAAGTTGGTATTGCAGGAAAATCACCTAGAAAGTATATTTCTCAAAATACTTTTAAATTAAGTCCCTACAACAGCAGACCTTCATCGGCAAGTACTACTTCAGTAAGAGCACAGACAACTATAAGATCATTTTCAAGACCAATATCTCCTAGACCAATTTTATCCAGAGCACTTTCACCAACATCAACACCAGTATCCCCTGGGTCGATATATTCAAAATCACTTACACCAACACAAATAGTGGCTAGCTCACAATTTCAAAGACCAGTAGCTGTTAATTCACAATCCCCTAGGCAAGTGTTGTCAAAACCGCCCACACCAACAACAAGATTAGTAAGATCACAGTCCCAGAGACCAATATCACCTAGGTCAGTTTTATCGAGACCACTTGCACCTTCAACAGCGCTGATTCGATCACAATCTCAACAGCCAGTAAACTTTAGACCAAAATCCCCCGAAAAAGTAACATCAAGATTATTTGGATCAAATTCCCACCGACCAGTATCCCCCAGAACACAGTCTCCTGGATCACTCTCATCAACTCCAACATCAGCATTTATTCGATGTCAAACACCAGAAGCACCGAGGTCTTCCAGGCAGGTATTATCGAGATCAGTCTCTCCAAGACCAGCTTCTCGAGCATCTGAAATACCCAAACCATTATCTAGACCACAATCTCCAAGACTTCATTCTCCCAGGTCAAAATCATCCGGCACAGGTGTTACAAGAAGGGTGCAGTCTAAACCTATATCCCCAAAATCCACAACAAGTAGTCTGATGTATAGAAGTCTACAGAATTGTGCCAATGACATTCTTGGCCAATGTGGGTACTGTGGTAAATATATTTTGGGTGAATACTTAACAATTCATGAAGAGAAATGCAAGCAAGTAGATTCTGGTATGTAGACCATCATTTATGCAATTTAATGGAAAAAACCCAAAATTTTCAAAAAAAATTGTCAAAAAAAAATTATCAATAAAATATTGTAAATTTTTATTTTGTAGAATTCTACTAAGCCCTTTAAAACGTTTGTTTGTTATATTAAATTTACATTTGTAGGATTCAGGTACGACAATTAAGCAAAATTTAACTGTAATAAATAGAATTGCTTTTAATAAAATTTATTTTATTTATTACTTCCTATCATAGTAACGTTGTGTTTGTACTGGAATAATAATAGAATATTATGGTTTATATTTAACAGACACCCGTATTGGTAAAATACAACGAACTCAAGGACTAGAATTAACGCAACGCCAGTTTGTAGGCAGGGTGATTGGTATAGTGATATATTTGTTTTTGTTTGGAAAAACGTAAACAAATTGTCAAATCCCAAAAATCAAAATTAGAAAATTATCTTGAAACTGTAATAAAAGTATTTAAAAAGATTGGCTTTTGTGTTAATATAGGCAACATCAATTAAAATATAAACATTTATTGAAATGACAGTTCCAAGATTTCATTGCATCGGCAACAAGGTTGATTTGGATAGCTGCTGAATTCGTTTGGTTAAAAATTATAATAAATCAAGTATTGTACGGCACTGCAATGTCATTTTATTTCTTTTTATTAAGTTGTATCATTTAATAACACGTTTTGTCAACTGACTCGATCAACAGCAATCGAATTGAGCATCTAAAGTGAATTACATATCCGTCTGTCACTTAAGATAATAAACAAAAATAGTTTTCTGGCTTAAATTTTTTTAACAATATAGAATAATTGATTTATAAAAATGTTATTTATGGTGCATTTCCACAAACATTGACAAAGTTATTATTTCCGAAATGATGTTATTCAGTGTGTTTAATAGTTGCCGCTGCAGTGTGTTTACAAAAACCCTCCCGCCTTGCCCCTTTGAATATATTAATGCCAAAAAAGGTTTGGTTACTTTATTTTTATTCAAGAATTCGT
The DNA here is from genome assembly GCA_019359885.1 of Listronotus oregonensis. Lineage (NCBI taxonomy): Eukaryota > Metazoa > Arthropoda > Insecta > Coleoptera > Curculionidae > Listronotus > Listronotus oregonensis. The sequence continues at coordinate 213,395 of JAHBCN010000307.1, forward strand.
TTGTAAAATATTATAAGGTAACGTAAAGACAAGTTTTGATTAAACGATTCTAATACCAAATAGTTAAAAATTGGACAGGTCTTAAGATCTTATAAAATAAATAAAACTCTATGGGAGAAAATAAAACTAATAATTTCTTTAGTGTAGCCCTTAATTATCGAAGTCGACACTAATGATAACAATAACGTTTCATCAGAGAGTTAGTTTAATTATTTACTAGTTTTTTCTAAAGTAAATTAATCCTATTGAAACTACAAATCTTACTGTACCAATATTTCTACACTATATTAAAAGTAACCCTATCTAAAACATTATTAAAGTTTCTATAATTACTATTGAAAATATCTAAATGATTTTATATCCTACTGTAAATTCGACATAAACTGGGGATCAAGCGAACACAATTTAGTATTGTGTGTATGTATTTTTCGCAATTTACACAAATATTTTTACCTTTACCATTCTATCGACAATAAAACAACAAGATTCATGGTAAATAATTATTTAAATAAATTTAAAAGTGTATTTTAATAAAACAGTCATCTTTGCAATTCATTCTCTGTTATATGGAACCTACATTGTCAGTATATTATTAGTCAGTAGTAAAGGTTAAAACAATAATTTACAAGCTATATACTTTTTACCCATTAGCTTTTTCCTAATAAACAACCACCTAGCTAAAAATTAAAGTATGACTAAAAAAACTCTCTTTAATACTAGTCCTAAAATTGGTAAACGGTACAATGACCTCGGATAATTTACCTAACGTAAAAGTAGACCTTCCTAAAGCCCTCTAGGAGTACCTGAGATTCGTTTCATAAAAAACTAAATAATAAATTAATAATTCATTTAAACACATTTCATCAATAGCTGTTGTTAAAATTCTTGGGTTTTGTTTTTCGAGCCAGAAAGTATTTTTGATTTCTAACCTGCACAATGTTTATGTATCCCAAAGTATATTCTACCTGGAATACTGGAGAATGGCTTCTTCCATAACAATTAGCATTTTTAACTCTACCCAAATAAAAGCTTTTTTCTTTTTTCTTTCTCCGTTTGACCATCGATGAACTGTGAAGGAGCTTTCCCTCTTCTTAAATTATTTTTATGACTTCTGCTGTAAATAATTAAGCGGCTTAATTCTTTGTCTAGCCAATCCCTATGGAACACCAAGAAGCATGACTTCAAAACATCCATTTGCAGTTCAGCTACTAAAACGCCAGACCTTCTACTTTATCTGTTCGTTCATCCTAAAAGTGCCGGATGCTGATTGCATACCTTTTTCCTTCCTCACCAAATCTTTATATCTTCACGTCCCATATTAATAAACTTAATACCTCTGGCAACTCCAAACATCCACAATACGTTAATACTTAGGTTTCAAGCCTACATGAACTATTCTACGATAAAAAAAGGATTTTAAAAAATGGTAATGATAACATTTAAGCAAAAAATTGGGGACATGCGTAATCTTTAAGAAAGTATTAAGTACACAGATTACTTATGGAAGAAATGTATTTAAAATAACAAAAAAGGCTCTATTTTAAATACTGACTATTCATATTTAAAAATGGCACGACTTTTTTTACTTGTTTGCCTTTCAGGTAAAAACCCTTGATGGACGCTGCCACTTCTAAAGCCTATAACATAACCTTTAACGAGGTGTTTTCAATTAATTTATTTTATAGTATATAAACATCTTATTGTGTTAACGATACTCTAAAGAAATAAATAAGTATTACTCTTTTGCTTTATTAATTTATTTTACTATCTGAGTATGGCAGGCACCTGCTGGTGGCACCTACCAAGCGCGTCCCCGGGTGGCGGATTGGGG